>CAOGCB010580543.1:0-16123 GCA_948266635.1 Cnidoscolus chayamansa | reverse complement strand
ATCCTATTTTGGCATTAAATTGCATACATTCATAGTCCAATCAATTGGCAAACTAATTGCCTGATCTCACTCAGCCTAAAAGGCTTAATAAAATCAGACCTGCCCAATAGGCCTAAAAAATGGTCCAATGACATCAGATCTAACCCAAAATGGCCCATGAGATCAGATCAGGTCCATAAGGTCAAAAGCTCACCCATTTTGGCTTAAAAAGCCCAAATTCACAGATTTGGCCCATAAGGCCCAACATATGCATTTTGGCCCTAAAGGCCCATCATTAACAATTTGGCCCTAAAGGCCCATCATTCATAATTTGGCCCTAAAGGCCCATCATTCACCATTTGGCCCTAAAGGCCCGTAATTCACCATTTGGCCTTAAAGGCCCATAATTCATCATTCCAAAATTTCCAAATTGGCAACAAAAGCCCAAAAATCACATTTAGGCACCAAGTGCCCGAAAAACACAATTGGGCCCCAAAAACACAATTTGGCAGCAAAAAGCCCAAAAACCCAATTTGGCCCAAAAGGCCAAAAATCACATTTAGGCACCAAGTGCCCAAAAAACCCATTTTGGCAACAAAAAGCCCAAAGGCCATTTTGGTACTAAGTACCCAAAATCCAAGCCCTTTTAAAAAGGCATTCCGAACTACGTTGACTTTGATCCCTTATTCAAATAAAGGATACGTAGGCATGTTTGGGATTAAATCTCAAATACCAAGTCTAAACTCATTCAACATTTCCAAAATCATTCTAAACTCATTCAGCATTTTCCAAAATCATTCATAATCATTCAAAGCATTTTACCCTGCATTTCAGCTACATTTAGAATAATTAGTTAAATTGCATGACATGGTCTCGGGATCCACCTTTGGTTCTAAGACTTGCCTTAATTCATTCGGGCTAATTAATCTAATTAAATTAGGTTAGTTAAATTAAAATGGAGTCATAGGGTTTTTCCTAGTTTACCCTAAAATAATTAAACCAGGTGGCGACACACACATTCACGTGCATTCATCCCTGTTTACTTTTGCAATGCATCTGAAGCATGCTGCATCTGGGGGAAGAGGTTCACAGGGGCGCCTGAATTTTGCGCCCTGGGGCGCTACTTGGCTCCCAGGGGCGTCTGGTTCTGGCGCCCTGGAGCGCCTTTTGGCGCCCTGGGTCGCCATTTTGGTGCCTTTGGGTGCCAATGTCGGTAGTTTTTTTCTTCTTTTTTCCATTTTTTGGGAGTTTTATACTTCCAAAAATTATTCCGAAGACACCTTTGGGTACCTTGCGATATTTCAGATATTTCTAGTACCATTTTGGCATAGTTTCGGGACATTTTCCGAAAGGCCTCCGGTCTGGCTGGACAGTTTGTAGTCCGGGAAAACAGGCTTTTCGAGCCTCAAAATTCGAGTATTCACAACAGTATAGGGCAGTAGATGTTTTCAATGATTTGGAAGCTTAAATGGATAGATAAAATTATGAAATTTGGCATGAAACCATTTTAGGATGTTAGCTACAAGTTTTATGTTTTGAACTTTGGCTAAAATAGAACTTAAAATGGTAAAAAGATAAGACAAAGGAGAGGTGTCATTGAATTCTGCAGAAAGTCTGCAGAAAATGGAAATGGTGAGTTTGGTACTCCATTTGAGTCCAAATGATATGAGATTTTGAGTGAACCTGTATTTAGATGGTATGGAACTTTAGTTAAATATTGAGATTAAAATGACTTGAATAGTTAGGTGAAATGGACTGAAATCACAAGATGTTAGTAATAGAGTTACTTTATCGGCTATTGAGCTTAGCAGTAGAAAGTGCCTTAAATGAACTTGATATGAACTGGAATTTAAAGGGAAGCTTGAATGATGAGTGGTATGAAATGTACAAAATTTTAGAGCATTTGGAGTGGAGGAAGTAAGGTTTCTACTTCTGGGAATGGAAGTCGCACAAGTGTCATTTTTCAGTCGTGGGCGTGAAAGTGGACTAAAACCAGACATTAGGTTTTTAGCTAAAGTCGCGAGCGCGACATTAGAAGTCGCGAGCATGAAATGGGCCAAAATTAGACAGAAACCTTATTTCTAAAGTCGCGGGCGCGACATAGGAAATTCGCGGGCGCGAAAGAGGTCCAAAATCAGACAGTAGCTTTAGTGCCAAAGTCGTGAGTGCGACATTAGTTTTCACGAGCGCAAATTGTGTCATCCGCGAGACAGTAACTTTGTAGAAGTATTCGCGAGCGAGACTTGCTGGTTCGCAAGCACGACCTGTTCCAATCAAAGAGAAACTTTGGGAAAATGATAAGACTTAGAGCATGTTTTGGGAATGTCTTATTAGGCTTTTGTTCATAATATTTAATTAATACTTTTGAATGGAAATGCTATAGATATTGATATCAGAAATGTAATGTGAAATAGGTACACGGTGTGAGAACGTTCCTGAAAATCGTGCTAGAAGCGATAAGGGAAAAGCTATATAAGGTAAGTTATGGAATCATTGTGCAACTGTGTGCACGATGACATTTTGTGAAATGTGTATTTGTATATGATTTTCTAAATTTTTATTATCTGAAAATCTGGTGAGCAAATTGAAATGTAGTATGGGGCCACCAGTCATAATTGATATAGAAGTGTAATTTTTATGCAGGGAAATGAGTAAATGATATGTTGAACAATTGTGTGATTTGATTGTGATTTATGAAATGTGATTGAAATGAATGATTGCCGAATAATTGTGTGTTGGTTTGTGATGTGTAATGTGAAATGAAACAATGATTGTGATTGTGAATTATGATGCAATGTGATTGAATTGATTGAACATTGAATAAGATGAGATTGATTAAAGGGGAAAGATAGCAAAAAAAAAATATATGTACATGATTATTGAAACATGAGATATGATATGCATATAATGTCATGAAATGCATACAACATATCATACTCTTGGGAAGAACCGTAGAGATGTAGTGGTGACCCGTGACATAAAAAGATGTCGTAGAGATGGAGTGGCACTTGTAACATAAAAAGATGCCGTAGAGATGGAGTCGAACTTGTGACATTAAAAGATGTCATAGAGATGGAGTGGCACTTGTAACATAAAAAGATGTCGTAGAGATGGATTGGCACTTGTGACATAAAAAGATGCCGTAGAGATGGAATGGCACTAGTGACATAAAAAGATGTCGGTTTGTGTACTAGTTCCGTGAGACTCGGAACAAATATCCGTGAGACTCGGATGATTTTATTTGATTATGAAACTAGAGATTTTGCACAATCAGATATGAGATATGGCCATTGGAGGGAAGGTGGATGGTGGGTGCATAGCATGAAATGCATTCACATCATGATTTGAATTAGATATATTGAAACACCAATGATTCATATTATTGATTAATGGTGATAAAAGAAAGTGTTTACATAGTTAATATTTGATGATATTTGTTGTGGATCATTGGTTATTGATGCACATGCTTTATTTTAATGTTATGCATGCTACTTGTGTGTGAGTACAGCCTATTGAGTTTTGTACTCAATAAAAGAAGATGTTTATATTGATTGAGATGATATATGATGATTTCAGATATGAAATCAATGGGTGTCAATGCGTATGTGTTATATTAATGTTATGCATACTACATGTGAGTGAGTATAGCTTACTGAGTTTCATACTCAGCGTTTATCCCTAATATAAACGCAGGTGTGAGCAGCAAAAGGAAGGAAGGAGATCAGTGAGCTTGCAAAGCTTTCAGAGGTAGATAAGTTGTATTTTGAAATGTATCCCAAGGCTACTGTAATATGTAGTTTTATTTTGTAACTATCACAATAGGGAAGAGGCAGTATAGTAATAATAATATATTTATGCTGCATGAATTTTAACTCTGATGTATATTTTGTAAGAATGTTTTAATTTGGTTTATGGAGAATTCTTTTACTGAAATGATGAAATGATTATGTTTTAATTATTTAGAAATGCAAAAAAAAATTCTACAGAATTTTTACAGGGTAATAATTCCAAATTATCCCTTACAGGGTGAGTAATGGTTTTCTGTAGAGGAAGTAGGAAATCATTAGTCCTTTTGTGGGAGGCATGTCATGGGTAGATGTGACATGTTCAGCCATAATTTTTCATTAGAGCTTAGAGCAAAAAACTCAAAAAATTGATTAAATTGAAAAAGTGATCAATTCACTCCCTCTTGGTCATTTACATTTGGGACAACAGTTACCATATAACAAACCCATTTCTATCCCACCCTATACGATGGCACCTGCAAAGTTACAAGAGCTAAAGACATAGTTGCAAGAAGTAGTTGATAAGGGCTTCATTAGACCGAGTACATCACCTTGAGGTTCACCAATGCTGTTTGTGAAAAAGAAGGATGGAAGTATGAAATCGTGTATTGACTACAAATAGCTTAATAAAGTTACAATGAAGAAAGAGTACCTTTTACCGAGAATTGATGATTTTTTTGACTAGTTGGCAAGAGCTAGTTGCTTCTTCAAAATAGACTTGAGATTGGGTTGTCATTAGTTGCGGATCATAGAGGATGATATACCTAAGACTACATTCAGAACGAGGCATTGGCACTATGATTTCCTTGTAATAATGTTTGATTTAACAAATGCCCTTGTTTCATTCATGGACCTCATGAATAGAGTTTTTTTAACCGTTTCTGGATCACTTTATGATAGTCTTCATCGATAATATCCGAGTGTATTCTAGAAACCTAGAAGAGCATGCCTAACACCTAAGGATGCTTCTATAGACACTTAAAGAGCATCAATTATATGTGAAGTTCTCAAAGTGCGAGTTTTGATTAGAGAGCATCTCTTTCTTAGTCACGTGGTACCAAAACATGGCATCGAGGTTGACCTTAAGAAAGTAGAGGCTGTAGCAAACTGGCCAAAACTCACCACAGTTACAGAGGTTAGAAGTTTCTTGGGTTTGGATGGCTATTACAAGAGATTCATGCAGGATTTCTCCAAGATTGTTGCACTAATGACCAAGTTAACACAAAAGAACCAGAAGTATTTTTGGTCTGATGCATGTGAAGAGAGTTTTCAAGAGCTGAAAAAGAGGTTGACCAAGACATTAGTGTTAACCTTGTTGAAGATAGGGGAAGGCTTCACCATGTACTGTGATGCATCCAGAGTGGGTTTGGAGTGTTTCCTAATGCAGAATGACAAAGTAATATCATATGTATCAAGCCAATTGAAGAAGCATGAAAAGAACTACTTGACTCGCGATTTTGAAATGGTTGTAGTGATGTTTGTTTTGAAGATGTGGAGACACTCTTTGTATGGGGTTAAATGTGAGATCTTCAAAGATCACACGAGTCTCTAGTACATTATGACTCAGAAGGAGCTGAATTTGAGACAGAAAAGAGGGTTGAGCTGCTTAATGATTATGAATGTAGAATACAATACCATCTGGGAAAGGTAAATGTAGTTATTGATGCCCTTAGTCACAAACCATGGAGCAACTTATCTCACATCACTATAGTATGATAGCTAGTGGCCATAAAGTTTTATAAACTGACCAGCAAAGGGCTTCAGCTAGAGACATCAAGGAATGGTGTCTTAATGGCACAAATGAAGGTAATTCCAGTGTTTCTTGAGGAAGTGGCTCAAAAATAGCATGAAGATCTAGAGTTGGTCAGAATTGCTAGGATAGTAAAGCATGGGGAGACAAATGAGTTCAAATTAGACAGTCAGGCATTCTCTTATTTGGAACCAGACTATGTGTGCCAAATGATTTCAGTTTGAAAGGGAGCATTATGAGGGAATCACATGATGCTCGTTATAGTGTTCATGCTGGGGCCATAAAGATGTACTAGGATTTGTAGGAAGTTTATTGGTGGCCTGTAATAAAAAGGAGATAGCTTAGTTTGTATCACTATGTGAGGTGTGCCAAAGGATAAAGTTGGAGCACCAAAAGCTAGAAAGGATGTTGAACCCATTGCTAATTCCAGAATGGATGTCTTTAAACATGTCACACCTCCCGTGACATGTCTCCCACAGAATGACCAATGATTTCCCACTTCCTTTACAGGAAACCATTAATCACTCTATAAGGGATAATTTGGATCACATCTCAATAAAACCTGTATAAATTTTTTGCATTTCCAAAGCAATTTCCAATCATTCATTTAAACCAAAATCCATACACAAACTTTATTTACAAAATACTTATCAGAGTTAGAAATCCATGCAGCATAAATATGTTTATATTACATTACTGCTGATGGGTGTCGAATCCACCAAAAATAAATTCCTAGCTCCTGCAACAAATAACTTGTAGAGAGGTAAGCAAGGGTCGATCCCACAGGGAGAAAATTAACTGAATAAATTCGTTAATGACAGAACTTAAACCAAAAACTAAAATTAAACAAAAGGGGGGTTTTGTAATTAAAGAAATTAATTAAACTAATTGAAACAAAAATTAAACAATAAAATTTAATGAATATCAATGAAAAGCGAACTCCAGTTAGAAGGGTATTTTCCATTCAATCATTGAAATTGATCATTGAAGCAAAAATAATTTTCTTAGATTTCTAATATGCTAGTTCTAGTTGTTGAAGACGCTTCGAACAACCCATCTTTCCTTAGATCGTAATTAATCAAGGACCGTCCGTTAATTAAACATAACCAATTAATCACCCTAAGAAAGTCTTAAGATTCAACTAATCAGCAGCGTTAAGAAATAGAAAGACATAACCCTAACCAATAAACTAAACTGCGTGATTTATTTAAGATAGATTAAATATTTCCACACCGGTGATGTTTGCTACTTGTGTTAAAATCAAGGTACAATTACGGATACAATGGTTCTAACTAGCGACATGTTAATAGATTGCATAAACAAGGGGCCCTTCTTATTTAGACTATCTAAGAACAGTTTTATGAAGCAAAGAAAATATCTAAATATTAGAAGATCAAAAGAAAATACAATGAAGCAATAAAGATCTCACAATTCTTCTTTATTGAATTTCAAATCCACATCTAGCTGGAATAAGAGGAGTTTAGCCACACATGGCTGAGAAAATAAAACTCAAAATCGGAATAACAATGGGGAGATGAGAGATTGATGTGTTTTAGATCTCAATCCCCCTTTTTAAAGGCTAAAACAACCTAAAATAGATAAGAAAACTAAAAGATAAATAAAGAAAATACAATTTGAATTATTTCCCAAGTCTATCTTCCTAAAAAGTAGCCTAAGAAGTATTTTTCCTATTTTGAAACACTGCTGGCGGCTAGGGAAAAAGTTTGTGAAAATTGAAAATCTGTATCTACACATCCGGACATTCCTTAGCCTTGGGCAAGGCTAACTTTAAATTTTCTTCTTAGCAATTCCCACGAATCCTTTAGTCTTGGGCAAGGCTAAGACACCAAATCTGCATTGTAAACGTAAAAAATCCTTCAATCTTCCTTAGCCTTGGGCAAGGCTAAGTTCATTTCTGCAGAAATCAGTTCTTCATCAGACATATGTTCGATCCCATCTTGCCATGCTATCCCAAAATAACGTAATTGTGACCAAAATATCTTCCTTTTCATAAATTAAATCCTGCATAAATAAAAAACATAAACACCAGTAAAAATATCGCATTTAAAACAAAATCAAGGCATAAATGTGGGTTAAAACCATATAGAAAACATGTAGAAATCTACACCTAACAACTGCCTCTACTTAATGTGATCATTACAAAAGTAAAGTACCTATTACAAAATATTGGGATACATATTCCAAATTACAATGTCTACCTCTGAATAAGCTTTAGCAAGCAAGTGAACTATTCTTATTGTCTTCTCTTGTTGCTTTCACCTGTATTTATATCAAGGATAAAAGCTGAGTATATAACTCAGTAAACTATAAACTAACTTTTATAACATACATCAAATTTTCTTTCCACCATACACATTCACAGCTAATATTTATTCATTCATTATCAACATAAGACATTAACACAATCAACATAATCACCATCCTCATCGTTTTACACACATTATCATCATAACAATTTGTTAATGCAATGTCACAATATAATATGCAAATGCACAACATGCTATAGATCCTTCATTCTTGTTTCCTCCAAATATCATATATCGTCGTCTAATGGTGCACTAGACTTAATATCTCAATATCATTGATACATTTTGCTTTTATAACGGGTCACCACTACACCTCTACGGGTCTTCCCGTGTTTATTTTATATTATGGGTCACCACTACATCTCTACGGGTCTTCTCATGTTTCAATTCACATCACAGGTCACCACTACATCTCTACGGGTCTTCCCATGTTTCAATTCACATCACAGGTCACCACTACATCTCCACGGGTCTTCCTGTGATCCAACATCATGTCATGTATAAAATGTCATATGAATCTCATGTCATTATAGGCACAACATATCTCATAATTCATAATCATGTGCATATACATATCATATCTCATCAACTCAAATTTCATTTCCACAATCACATTTCTATAATCAATATATCAATCACATAAGATACACTATTCAATCAATATGATCACATTTCTGTCTATTTTTGGACCTTTTCGGGATCGTGACTTCTAATGTTGCGCTCGCGACTTCTAATGTCGCGCTCACGATTTCTAATGTCGCGCTCGCGACTTTGTTCCTGAAGCTACTGTCTGGTTTTGGTCACTTTCGCGCTCGCAAAACCAAGTTGCGACCTCCATTCCCAACAGCCAAAAACCTTAGTTTTCCAACTCCAACTGCTCTTAATTTTTGTACACTTCATCTCAACTTAACATTCAAGGTTTTCTTTAAGTTTTGGCTCATATCATACTCATTTGAGCCACTTTCTACCCAATCTTCACTCCATACCCGATTTTGCTACTTTTCTTACTAACACTTGATATTTTCAACTCATTTCTTCATCTATTCTAATTGTTGTGATCTCAAATTCTTAGTTGAAGTTATATCACATTTTGACAAGGTTACACTCAAGGTTCTACATCATTTGGACTCTATTTGAGTCACAAAGTCACCATTTTCCCATTTCTACAGACTTGCTGCAGAATTGTGTTTCATCATCTTTAGCTCATCATTTGATCCATTTAAATTCAATTCTAGCCAAAGTTCCCAACATGAAACTTTTAGCTAATAACCTAAACTAGGTTCATACCAAATTCCATAATTTTATCTCTTCATTAAGGTCTTCAAATCATTGAAACTATTTACTGCCCTGTACTGAAGTTTCAGTATCTGGCAATGTAACCCTCATCTGTTATTCCTACTTTTTCATGCCTCAAATAATATAATTTCACCAAGTGGTGTTCTAGACATTTGTAGCTAACATTCTAACCTTTCTACCAGTATATCTTTTACCAATTTTGGATGTCATTTGAGTCTATGGAATAGTGACACGAAGTTACTCTTCACACAGCCCGATTTCCAGATTTTTACTCTTCTAATTGTTTTCTCACTTCTTTCAACTTTAATGCTTTGATTCAAGTCCAAAACTCATGTTTTTATCATCATAAACTTCTTTCCAAAAGTCTAGGTCAAATTTATGTTTAACCCTAATTTTCACCTTTTTCATCAAATCCATATATATTCTACTTTAAAGTTGTAAATCTATGTATATACTAACCTTGTCTGTGAGATCTTCCCTTCCTCCTCTTCTTCTTCTTTCTCTTCTTCCTTCTTCTTTCTCTTCTTCTCTTTTCTTCTCCCGTCGCTCTCTTTCTCTCTTTTTGATTTAGTTTTAACTAAGTCCCTTTTTCCTTTTTAATATATATATATATTTTTTTCTTTTATTTTCCTTTCCTTTTCTCTTTTCTTTTTCTTTTCTTTGCTTTTCATTCTATTTCTATTTATACTTCTATTTCCTTATTTCCATATTTATTTTCATTCCTTTTCTTTTATGTTTCCATTAAATTTGCTTTCTTTCATTTCCTTTACATTTCTATCTATTTTATCTCTTTTCTTCATTTCCCATTAATTTCATTATGTATTTCTTCTTTACTTCCTTCATATGTTTCACACTTTCTAAATTTTATTTATTACCTTATTTATTCATTTTAAATTACAAATTTTATTAATTTAGGTGCCTAATCTTCTAGGCCCTAAAATCCGTTCATGACATATGGGAACACATCTATATGGACTTTCTTGTGGGGCCACCAATAAGCTCAAACAGATATGACTTCATATGGGTGATAGTTGATGGACTCACGAAGTCAGTGCACTTCCTACCGGTAAGGACTAGTACTACATAGATAAATTGGCACAAATATGCTTAGAGGAGATCATTACACTACATGGTACTTCAATATCTATAGTATATGACAAAGGAGTCCAATTTACCTCATGGTTCTTGAGAAGTTTGCAGAATGATATGGAAATACAGCTAGACTTTAGAACAACCTTCCATCCATAGACAAATGGAAAATCAGAGAGAAACATTCAGACAATTAAATGTATGCTTTGCATGTGTGTGCTGGATTTCAGAGGTTATTGGAAGCAACATCTACCATTAGTGGAGTTTGCAAACAACAACAGCTAGCATTCAAGCATCAAAATGGATCAATGTGAAGCATTGTATGTGAGGAAGTGCAAATCTCCAATATGTTGAGAGGAAGTCTAAGAACAAGCATTGGTTGGACCCAAAATTGTGAAGATCATGAACAAGGTGACTCCCATAATTTGAGAAAGACTGAAAATTATTGTTAGCAGACATAAGAACTATATTGATGTCAAGAGGAGACAAGTAGTATTTTAGGAGGGGGATATGGTATTATTGAAGGTATCTCCTATGAAAGAGGTGGTTTGCTTTGGTAAGAAGGGTAAGTTGGCTCCTAGGTACATTAGACCGTACGAGATAGTATAGAAGTTAAGTGATGTCACCTGTAGACTCGATTTACTTGCTTCCATTGGAAGGATCCATCCAGTGTTCCACATATCAATGTTTAGGAAGCACATGTCAGATCCAAACAAGGTTCTCAGAGAACCTAATTTTGAGATTTCAGAGAATCTCACATATGTAGAGCAACCAGTGAGGATTCTTCACACTTAGATTAGAAGATAGAGGAACAAAGAGACACCTATGGTTAAAGTACTGTGGAACCACCATAACATTGAAGAATGTACCTGAGAAACCAAGGAATCCATGGTTCAATTGTACCCCTACCTATTTAGTAGCTAATGGATAGGTTAAGAAAAATATTTCCCCTATGTACAATGTAAAACTATGTAAATATATCATGTTATGTATGAAATGTGATGTTATTTCATGTGTTAAATGTTATGTGTTATATGATGTATGTGTATGCTATGTGTAGACATGGTATTTTGTCCAAGAATCATCATAACATTAAATACCATAATAAGAACGTTATTTTCTCCAGTGCCAATAACCCAAGCCCAAAATATTGTTCTTCTAGTGATCTCTTGTTGGGTCACTCATCTTGGTTCCTTATCCTATGAGACCTAAGATACACCCTTTGGTATCCCTCGCACTGAGAACCTTGAACCTCACTTCTCTTTGACTCTGCCAAAGTGGATTGACTTTCTTCCCCATGAGGATTGTCTTTAACTGACATTGCCAAGTCGCCAAGGGCAAATGGCTCTTTTAATCTCAACCCTTGAAGTCTTATAGGTCAAAAATTAGAAGAAGATCAACGACTCTAAGACCTATCGTGTGGTTCGTCTCCCTAGGTTTTTAGAGCTTCCACAAGAAAGATCTATTTGTTCCCATGGATTGGAACTGTTGGATTCAATCCTCCTCTCTCTATTTCCATTGGATCAAAATAGTTTTTTCCTTCTCCAACCGCTGCACTAAAGACTCCAATCACTTCTTCCCTCGAACACCCCATTAAATACGCTTGGTCTAACCACCACATTTAATGTGACTGACCCCTTTAAAATTGAACCATGAGATGGCTCCTTCAAATATGAGCCGTCCAGATGAGAGGGTCAGGAAACTATATAAATACCCCACTCTACACTAGTGAAAGAGACAAAAAAAGATGAAAATTTTGGCTAGAGAAAGCAATTGAAGGAGTATCAAGGAGTTGCAAAAGCACTCCAAGGAGAAGGATTTGTAAAGGAGACAGAGGATAGGAACAGAAAGTGTTCGATAAGAAAACAAAAGTTGTTCTTGAAAGTTTGACCAAAAAGATTCTTAACTACTCATATGATAACTTCAGGTAAGTAATCCCTTCTTGTTATATTTTAAGCTAAGCCTTCATTTGTACGTGTCTCCCTTTGTTTTATATCTCCCTATCTTTGATTTTATAAAGGATTTAGCCCGGCCATCACCTTTAAAGAAACAATCGTCCATAACTGGCTGAAAGGAGCTGTTGTGGTGCATATGAATATTTTTTAGAAGTAACTAGCCCATAAGGTATTCAAGTAGTCATAAGAAGATGGCTTGCTATCTAGAACTACTCAAGAATTTTTAATGACAATATTATCTAATGTGAATTGTTTGAAGTGATGCATACATAAATACAGAAATAATATTTTATGTATCTACTCATTAGCCTATTCAAATTGCTTACCCCTTTTATATGCCTTGCCCATCCCTTATCCACACACCATCTTTCACATGTTTTACAGGAGGAGTCGAAGCATATGGGTATAGTGGATGTGTCCCGAATGGGTATTATGTAGCTGCCACTAGAATGTAAACTTTAATGTTAGTGTAATAAAAAAATTTTAATGTATGTTTAAATAAATATTTAGATCTTATAAATTACTTTATGGTTATATATGTTCGAGCATACTACATGTTTAGAATTAAGGTTTATTATTTTATAAATGTTAGGAATTTAAATATTTCATTTGTGTTTCATAAGCCTTATTTATTGTAATGTGTGAGATCTGCATGTATGATTATGCACACACATAAAAGGTTAGAGTATAAAAATAAGGTATGTAAAGGAAATGAAAAATTCAAACAATGAAAAATGTAAGGAAAAAGGTAAAGAATATGTAATGTTAGGCTTGTTAAAGTTTTGGTCACCTTCGGGTGGTCGGGATTTTAACATCGGTAGCAATTCGAGAAACTGGTCTATTACACTACACATAAGATTCCTTAATTGCAAGAACAATGCCAATGAAGCAAAAGCTAAAAAGAATGGATCCAACAACCCTACTAAATGTTTGAGATGAGAATAAGAAACAATATGAAGTTGGGTTCTTAGAAATGGTGAAATATCCCGAATGAATAGCCAATGTAGTTCCAATTGCTAAGAAAGATGGAAGAGTTAGAGTTTGTGTTAACTATCGATACGTTAATAAAGCCAACTTGAAAGACTGTTTTCCTTTTCCCCACATAGATGTGCTCATTGATAATGCCACCGGAATGGGATGATGCTCTTGTAAAGATAGAGCATCTAGGTATAACCAAATCCAAATGGATCAATTTGACAAGGAAAAGATAGCCTTTCTAACCCAATAAGGAGCCTTTTGCTATAAATTCATGACATTCAGACTCAAGAATGTAGGGGCAACTTACCCAACAAGCCATGGTTACGTTATTCCATGATTTCATACACAAAGAGGTAGAGGTCTACATCGACGTCATGATTATTAAATTAAGAGGCACTAAAAACCACATGACTACCATTCAGAAGGTTTTTGAAAGATTCAAAAAGTAAAAACTAAAATTGAACCCACATAAATGTATATTCGATGCAAAATCAGTAAAATGATTGGATTCCTTATCAATGAAAGGGGAATAGAAATAAACTCGAACAAAATCAAGATGATTCGAGAAATGCCTCATTTGAGTATAGAAAGAGAAGTCAGAAGCCTCTTAGGAAAGCTGAATTATATTTCCATATTTATTTCTAAACTAATAGGAAAGGCAGAGCCAATGTTCAAATTGTTAAGAAAGAACAATAATTTTATTTAGGATAAATATTTCCAAGAAGTCTTCAGCAAAATAAAACAATATTTATCTAACCCTCCAATCTTAGTCCCACCAAATCCTGGCAGGCCCCTCCCCTTATATATGACAGTTTTAAAGGAATCCATAGGATCAATTCTTGGACAAAATAATGACTAGGGAAAAAGAGAAAGAGTCATCTATTACTTGAGCAAGAAATTTATTGAATGCAAAGCCCGATAGTCTCTCGTTGAGAAGACTTATTAAGCCTTCGTGTGGATAACTCATCGCCTTAAGCATTACATGTTGAGTTATACGACACGGATGATCTCTCAGATGGAACCAATTAAGTATGTTTTTAATAGCTCATTTGTCCTTGGGCGAATAGCCAAATTGCAAGTCATATTGTCTCATTATGATATTGTCTATATGACAAGGAAGGCGATCAAAGGAAGCATATTAGCCGATCTATTGGCTGAAAATTCAATTGCTTATAATGAGACCATAAATGTCGAATTCCTTGATGAACACAACCATGTTCTCTCAGAAGAAGAAGGAGGACGTTAACTCCTTGAGCTAAAGAGTATTTTGATGATCACAAAACTTGAGGAACTTGAGGAGATCAAACAAATCAAGACAAAAGGATTACAACAATTGAAGATAGTGAGTAAGATATTAGGACCAATGTACAGAAGATGAAAAATAAGTTGTGAATTGCCATTTCAACAAAAATTCAAGTTTACACAAAATCAGAAAAACACTGAGTTGAAAATAGAACCCAGTTTTTTTTAAAGATACAAAGTTCTAATTTCTTATTTTAGAAGTTCTACTTCTAAGTTGTAAAATCAACTCAGAAGGAATTGTTTGCTACAAAACAAAATAACGGCTAGCTGCTTTTCTGAACATATTTTTCACCTGTCAAATCAGTCTCAAACGGCTAGTTTTCACAAAGACTCTATATAAACAAAAATCTCTCTCATTTATTATCAAGAAGAGCATTTTACAATTAAGAGAAAAAGTCTTAAAAAGAAAAATTCTGAGCATTTATTCTTGAGCTTTCAATCTTCATTTATTGAGTTTTGATTGGCAAATCCAACTCTTCTTCATCTTCTTAGCTTGAGCTGTAAAAGAGGAAACAAGAGTTAATTCCTTCATCTATCAAAACTTACTTAAGGTTGTTTACAAGCTTGGGATAGCTTGTCTCTTGAGTGTTGAGTGAAAAACACTTGTAAGAGGTTGCAAGATAGCCTTGAAATCTTGTGAGAGGTTACAAGAGAGCCTTGAAAACTTGTAAGAGGTTGCAAGATAACCTTGAAATCTTGTTAGAGGTGGCAAGTACCTTTTAAACTTGTGGATATTGTAAAGAGGCTTGTTTCTTGCCTGTTTAAAAGAAACTTTAGTGGAGGAAATTCTCAAAGAAGATCTTTAGGAGAGTGGATGTAAGCAAGGAGGCTGAACCACTGTAAATCTCTTGATTTTGTTTTCTCTCACTCATCTCTCATACTTATTCATTTGCTTTATTCACTAAGTATTTGATCTTGCTAAGTTATACTGATCTGTATAAGATTGATTGATTGCTGATTACTCTAACATAATTTCTGAATAGATTAAATTTCTTCAAACAGCTGAGAAAAATTACTTTCAGTATAATACTTAGCTTTTAGAAGTTCTAGTCTTTACATTGAGCTGATTTACACTAGAAATCTAAAAAGAATTGAAAAAGCTGATAAAGTCCAATTCACCCCCCTCTTGGACTCCAACTAGGGACCAACAATTGGTATCAGAGTCTAACTCTTTCTAAGGTCTAACAACCAAAGAGGAGATCCATTTAGAAACAATCATATGGATAGTTCATCTAACAACTCTGCTGGAATTCCCACACCACTAGCTGAAGGACACTCCATCACACGACCACCTCTTTTCAATGGCACACACTATTCATTTTGGAAAACTAGGATGAGAAATTTCATTCAGTCTATAGATATTGAAGCACGGAGAGTAGTTCAGAATGGTTCTTATGAAATAACAAAAGAAGATAAAACTGAAAAGGCTACCTCTGAATACTCAACTGAAGACTGGAGAAAAATTTCAATTAATGCAAAAGCTATCAATATTCTTCATTGTGCTCTTGATTTTAATGAATGTAACAGGATTTCTGGATGCGAATCTGCTAAAGAAATTTGGGACAAGCTGGAAGTTACATATGAAGGAACAAGTCAAGTGAAAGAGACAAAAGCCAACATCCTCATACGGGATTATGAGCTATTTCAAATGAAAGAGAATGA
>CAOGCB010580461.1:0-10445 GCA_948266635.1 Cnidoscolus chayamansa | reverse complement strand
GATTGTGATGATTTGAGAAGACTTCCTTTCAAATAAATTGAGTTTTGTTGAGTTTTGAGTCATGCTTGAGGACAAGCATGGGATAAGTGTGGGGAATTTTGATAGCTTGCAAATCCAACATGTTTTGATTCCTAATTTTGTACTTAATTGATAATATTTGTGCTTAAAAGTGAGCTTTTATTTTGTTTCATGTCGAAGCCACCAAAAATAATAAACATGCTCTTCCTAACAAAACAAAACAAAAATATTGTAAATAGGGTGAGAAGGGTTAAACCCTAGGTTCTAGCCTTGCCCAAGGCTAATCAAATATGGACCTACTGAATTGTAAAAATAAAATAAAAATGGGGAATTGTTTTTTTTTTTGTGAGATGCAAAAAGAAAATAAATTGGCAGAAATGAATATGAACAAAATTAAAACAGCAAAAATAATTAAAAATCTGAAACAATAGGAGTCGCACTCAGCTAAAGGTAATTCGCAGTATGAAATTCATATGGATAGATCATCGACTCTAGGATAACTAATCAATTTAACATTGCAGACAAGTTATAGTCAAAAGGAACATCCTCTCAACCAATCTTAATGTATTATTAGGTTACTATGATACGATCTAATAATAACCCCTAATTAACAAGTAACCCTAAGTACGACGAAGGATTTAACCTGTTAACAGCATTAAAAACTAGTAAGACCTTGCCCTAGTCAACAAAGACTATGAGAATTCATTTAAATTAGATTATGCCTTCACTCAATATAACCCAAAAACTTCTACACAATCACGTTATATCAATTGCCACTTGTATCAATTCAGCTAAATAATTACGGATTTAACCTAGTTGATTAGCTATGTAAATTCCTATTAGATGAACAACGACCCTGTTTAATACCAGTAATTCACTACGGAGGCAATCTCTAAAGAATTCACAGAAAATACATAAATGCAATGTAAATAAAAAAGACAAATTAAAACATATTAAGGTCTCACAATCATAAAGAACTTCAACCTTGAATTATCTCTTGACTAAATAAAGAAGTTTAGCTACTCATGGCCATGGAGAAAACACTAAAAATTCTGTAAATAAAACTTAAAATTTGTATCTTCTTAGAGGGTGTCAAGAATCCTTCCAAAAAACCTAATTTTCACTTATGTATTAATAAAAAGTGGGGCCTAGCCTAATACAATAAAAGGCCCTAATAGCGTTCAAATAATCTTCCTAAACAGTTAAACAAGCTTCATACATCAAATAATCTTGTGGGCCAGCTGCCCAATTAAAGTCAGTCTGCTACAGACCTGCTCTACCGTTTGTCTTACCCAACGGTAACTCCTGACAACGTCAAAACGTCCTCATAAACTTCAAAATTCAGCTCCTTTGATCGAAACTCCTCAAATATGCTCCATAAGCTTTCTTTTTGTCAAATCCAACAAGTTCTAATCAAAAGACAAAAAAACAACTAAAAGCTTATATTTAAGCACAAATATTATCGATTAAGCACAAAATTAGGAATCAAAACATGTTGGATTTGCAGGCTATCAAAATTCCCCACACTTATCCCATGTTTGTCCTCAAGCATGACTTAAAACTCAACAAAACTCAATTTATTTGAAAGGAAGTCTTCTCAAATCATCACAATCCCTACAAGAACATTTGAAAAAACAATCTTGATTACTAAGCAAAGACATGTTAACTAAGTTTATCTAAAGTGCAAAGAGAATAAATGGTTGAATTTAGATTCTTTCCAACACAAAATCCAAGGCTTGAACATTGTTATTTAAAACATGCAATTTTTTTAAGTTCCATAGCAATTGTACTATTACTTGGAGAATTATTTGATAACATGCTAAGGCACAAAAAATTATTGCAACCACACAAAATTAAATAAGCTAAACTTTTTTTTTATTTGCTTGAGCATTTATTGAATGCCTGAGTTTGTCATTATCCGTTCGGCGCGAGGACGCATATTGGTGATACCCATACCCGGCTACTGAGAAAGTGAAGCAAGCACAGCTCACTTAAAGCCAAATGAGCTAACACTTCCACAAGGGCCGATTACAAGGTCAATGGCAAAAGAGTTGAAAGAAGCTTCTAATGGATTCATAAAATCATATATGGAGATCTTACAAGTCTACATGAAAGATGAAGAACAAAGTGATGAAAGTATGTTCACTATTGAGGGTTGACGAAGGATGGTTCTGCTCGTCACATTGGAGCCAGGAGAAAACCAATCAACCACGCGTGAACAACACCCAGGTCGCGCTCACGAAGGAATGGGTCGCGTTCGCAACTAAGGCTCCAAAGTTTCTGTGTCACCTGGCGCATTTTCGCGCTCGTGAATGGAAGGGTCATGCTCGCGACAAAGGCTCCAGAGTTTTTGTGTCTCATTGCGCATTTTTGCACTCGCGAATGTAAGGGTCACGCTCGTGACAAAATCTCCAGAGTTTCTGTGTAATTTATCGCAATGTCGCGCTCGCGAATTGTTTAGTCGTGATCGCGAATTAGGTTATGTTTTTGACGATAACACTTTTACATTAAGGGTAGTTTAGGTTTTTATTTTATTTTTAATTGAAAACCCTAGCTATTGTATTGTGGTCATATATAAGGGCCACTTATAACTCTTGGCAGACAATTAATCATAATTTTGAATGAATAAAAATTCATATCATCTTCTTTTTAAGGAGAGTTACTTGGTTCTCTTTATTGCACGACGAATAAGGTTAGTACACTTTGTGTGAATCTTGTTTCTTTGCGTGTTGTTTCAATCAATCTATCATAAGTGTTCTTAGTTATGGTTCAATTAAGGGTTCTTTAGATTGGGAAATTGTAATCTGTTCTAGAATTCATACTTGGGTATGTGTCGTTTCAGTCTCCTATAGGCTAGGGTTTCGCATCAGAAAGGAAGAAACTCAAGTGGCTAGACTAACACTACTATTTATCCATTACCAGACAGCGGAGTAACTCAACTGCTTGCTTGAGCATTTATTGATGCCTGAGTTTGTCATCGTTCGCTCGGCGCGAGGACGCATATTGGTGATACCCGTACCCGGCTACTGAGAAAGGAACAAACTCAAGTTGCTAGACTATGTGAATACTCAAATTTTGAGGCTCGGAAAGCCTGTTTTTCCAGACTGCAAACAGTCCCGCCAGACCGGAGGCCTTCCGGAAAATGTCCCGGAACTATGCCAAAATGGTACTAGAAATATTTGAAATATCGCAAGGGACCCAAAGGTGTCCTCGGAATAATTTTTGGAAATCTGAAACTCCCAAAAAAGACAAAAAAATGGAAAACCCGGTGAAACCAGCGGCTAGGGCGCCAAAACCGGCACTCCTGGGTGCCAAGGCCTAGCGCTAGGCGCCGTGACCCTGCGCCTGGGCACCAAGTCTGGCGCCATGGTCGGGCGCCCAAGCGCGAAGGCCCAGTGCCAAGGCGCCCAAGGCCTTGCGCCCAGGCGCCTGAGCGCCCGGACGGCGCTCCCGGCCGCAATTCCGGCGGCCAGCTGCTGGAAAACCGATTTTTTGCCTATAAATAGCAGCCTCCAGCTCCATTTTTTGGTACCGCTTGTGTTGACGAGATTTCTCTTCTCCCTCCTTGCTTTAAGCAATTCTCAATTTATTACGAACTGCTTGTGTTGACAAGCGATCACTCTCCCTCCCTCGCTCCTTGCGATTCTTTTATTGCTTTCCTTCTACATCATTAATATTGCATATTATTTTGAGTTGTGATCATTTAATTATATTATTGGAGATCTGACAAACTGAAGCTCCGAAGTGGCAGACGTCTGAATCAAGTACGCCCTAAAACTCTTCTCATTTTAAGTATCATATGCATACTTCTCTTCTACTCCAATTCTAAACCCAATCATTTTGCATCCATCTCATTAAGATTTAATTAAACAGATTTAAAAGCTAAAATGCCCGGTTAATCAATAATCGAGTTATTAAAAGCTCAGATCATAACTTATGGGCCAAGAATGCCTAATTAATCTATAACTCTGGCATATCACCCCTAGTTCGAATAGATCTGGCCTAAAAGGCCCAATAAAATCAGATTTGGTCCTCAAGGCCCAATATGATCAGATCTGGCCTAAAAGGCCCAATAAAATCAAATTTGGCCCAAAAGGCCCAATAAAACTAGATTTGGCCATGAAGGCCCAATAAAACCCGATTTGGCCCTAAAGGCCCAATAAAAACAGATCAGGCCCTAAAGGCCCAAAAATCCCAATTTGACCCTAAACCCAAAATCACAATTTGGCCCTGAAGGCCCAAAATTCACAATTTGGCCTTAAAGGCCCAAAATCACAATTTCGCCTTAAAGGCCCAAAATCACAATTTGGCCCTAATAGCCCAAAATTCACAATCAGGCCCTAAAGGCCCAAAATCACAATTTGGCCCTAAAGGCCCAAAAATCACATTTAGGCACCAAGTGCCCAAAAAACCAATTTAGGCACCAAGTGCCCAAAAAACAATTTTGGTACTAAGTACCTAAAAATCAAAGCCCTTTTAAAAAGGCAATTTCGAACTACGTTGACTTTGATCCCTTATTCAAATAAAGGGTACATAGGCATATTTGGGATTAAACCCCAAATAACAAGTCACCATTTTCTAAATAATCAAAATTGCTAAAAGCATTAAATTCATCAAACTCACACTTTTGTCCTGCATTTCAAACTACATTTAAAATGGTTAGTTAATTTGCATGATATGGTCTCGGGGATCCACCTCGAGTTAGGAGATTATGTCTTTAATCCATTGGGCTAATTAATCTAAAAATGGGTAGCTCGCTAGGCTGAAAACCCGAAAGGGCAGTCTAGGCAAAAGTTAGAGCAAAAGCTCGCTAATTCGAAAATCCGAAAAGGTGGCTTAGGCAAAAATTAGAGCAAAAGAAAAAAAAAGGGAAGTAAGAGATGCTTGGAAAGATAAATCAATCAAAATTATCATTCATGTGTCCATTCTTCAAAAAAAAAAATCATCAATCCAATGACCCAAAAGAGTCAAAATTCCATCAAGTATAAAAAGACCAAAGTTTGAAAAATCCCTAAGAGTCTAGTATAAACTAAGTCTCTGTGTCTGCAAAAAGCAACATCGTCTGTATCCTTTCCAGAGTCTAGTCTAACTAAATCTCTCTATGTCTGCATGAAGCAACATCATCTGTATCCCTTCTAGAGTCTAGTCTAAAACTAAGTCTCTTTGTGTCTGCATGAAGCAATATCATCCGTGTCCTCTCTAGGTCCCGAAGTCTCACCTGTCTCCCTAAGAGTTAAAACAATCTCGTCGCCTATGTCAGTCCATCCCTCCAACTCACTAAGCAGTGTGTTCCTCCTAATCCTTTCTAGGGTGAGGTGACCTTAAAAAAATAGAAGAAAAAAAAAGAAAAAGAAGAAAAAAAAGAAGAAGAAAGAAAAAAAGAAAAAGAAAAAAAGAAAAGAAAAAAAAAAGAAAAGAAAAAAAAAGAAGAAAAAAGAAAAAAAGAAAAAAAGAAGAAAAAGAAAAAAACAACGAAGGAAAAAATTGTCAAATTTTCAGGGCTTAAAGCCGCTCGATCCATACTATGAACGGTCTCGGTAAGAACAATATTGTCAATGCAGCTCATCACCTTCCATTCGCCTAATCATCAGGGCAGAATTGCAAATTCCCAAAGCCTGGGTCCTTGTTGAATAAACAAGCAAGCAAACAGAAAGCAAAGGCTCGCATCCTCAGCCTCATCCTGTTCGGGACATCTGATCGAGCTTCCAAGAACTCATGGTAGCAGAATTGCCTTCTGATCATCAACAATCATAGTCCTAGCTTGTGGCCGGCTAAACTGAAACACACCTTCAAATGACCAAACATACCCAATTTTTACCTCATGCCTAACCAAAGGGGCATTAGGGGCACGCTATAATTGTGTAGAACTTCCTCAAAGAGGGGGCAAATCTCCTCCATCATGACCCCGAACCAAAAAACATAGGCCTTCGGATCTCAAAGTCTGATGCAAGCCCGTAAAAAGTCCCAGTCAATAACCACTCCCCTAAGGATGGCAATGGGAGACACCATACCTCCCCAAAATTGATATTTTCTACTTTGAAGAGACTTTTGGTTCAACTGTGCATATTGTGACTAAAAAAAGGATTCATTCTTAAGAAAAAGAAATGAAAAAAAAATCAACTTGGCCCCAAGGGCCTAAAAAAATCAATTTGGCCTCAAAGGCTAAAAAAAAGTAAATTTGGCCCCGAGGGTCCAAAAAAATCAATTAGGCCTCAAATGCCCGAAAAAATCATTTTCGCCCCAAGGGCGCGAAAAAATTAATTTGGCATCAAAGAACCAAAATAAATCAGTTTGGCCCCAAAGGCCTAGAAACTCCCAATTTTGGTACTAAGTACCCCAAAAAATCCGGCATCCATACGTGCATTGCACTGTTTTACTGATTAAATCAGTTCGGAAAATGACCCAAAATGCAGGTCCAAACCCTCGAACTCAAAATTCGTGATTCAGACAACCACTACTCCCATAAATCATTTTTATGGTTGCCAGTGGGGGGCAACTGTGAATACTCAAATTTTGAAGCTCAGAAAGCCTGTTTTTCCGGACTGCAAATAGCCCGGTCAGACCGGAGGCCTTTCAGAAAATGTCCTGAAACTATGCTGAAATGGTACTAGAAATATCTGAAATATCGCAAGGGACTGGACCCAAAGGTGTCCTCGAAATAAATTTTGAAAATCCAAAACTCCAAAAAAAGACGGAAAAATGGAAAAATCGGCGAAACCAGCGCCCAGGGCGCCAAGGCTTGGCACCAAGCGTCGTGACCCGGCTCCCGGGTGCCAAGTCCGGCACCACGATGGCGCCATGGTCGGGTGCCCAGGCGCTGAAGGCCGGTGCCCAGGCGCTGAAGGCCAGCGCCAAGGCGCCCAAGGCCAGGTGCCCCGGTGCCCAAGCCCTAGGACAGCGCCCGAGTGCTCGAACGGCGCTCCCGGCCGCCGAAAAATTGATTTTTTTGCCAATAAATAGTAGCCTCCAACTCCATTTTCCGGTACTGCTTGTGTTGACGAGCTTTTTCTTCTCCCTCCTTGCTTTAAGCAATTCTCAATTTATTACGAACTGCTTGTGTTGACAAGCGATCACTCTCCCTCCTTCGCTCCTTGCGATCCTTTTATTGCTTTCCTTCTACATCGTTAATATTGCATTATTATTTTGAGCTGTGATCACTTAATTATATTATTGGAGATCTGACGAACTGAAGCTCCGAAGTGGCAGACGTCTGAATCAGGTACGCCCTAAAACTCTACTCATTTTAAGTATCATATGCATACTTCTCTTCTACTCCAATTCTAAACCCAATCATTTTGCATCCATCTCATTAAGATTTAATTAAACTGATCTAAAAGCTAAAATGCCCGGTTAATCAATAATCGAGGTATTAAAAGCTCAGATCCGAACTTATGGGCCAAGAATGCCTAGTTAATCTATAACTCTGGCATATCACCCCTAATTCGAATAGATCTGGCCTAAAAGGCCCAATAAAATCAGATTTGGCCCTAAAGGCCCAATAAGATCAGATCTTCCCTAAAAAGCCCAATAAAACCAGATTTGGCCCAAAAGGCCCAATAAAACCAGATTTGGCCCTGAAGGCCCAACAAAACCCGATTTGGCCCTAAAGGCCCAATAAAAACAGATCAGGCCCTAAAGGCCCAAAAATCCCAATTTGACCCTAAAAGCCCAAAATCACAATTCGGCCCTAAAGGTCCAAAATTAACAATTTGGCCTTAAAGGCCCAAAATCATAATTTGGCCCTAAAGGCCCAAAATTCACAATCAGGCTCTAAAGGCCCAAAATTCACAATCAGGTCCTAAAGGCCCAAAATTCACAATTAGGCCCTAAATGCCCAAAATCACAATTTGGCCCTAAAGGCCCAAAAATCACATTTAGGCACCAAGTGCCCAAAAAACGAATTTAGTCACCAAGTGCCCAGTACTAAGTACCCAAAAATCAAAGCCCTTTTAAAAAGGCAATTTCGAACTACTTTGACTTTGATCCCTTATTCAAATAAAGGGTACGTAGGCATATTTGGGATTAAACCCCAAATAGCAAGTCACCATTTTCAAAATAATCAAAATTGCTAAAAGTATCAAATTAATCAAACTCACACTTTTGTCCTACATTTCAAACTACATTTAAAATGGTTAGTTAATCTGCATGACATGGTCTCGGGATCCACCTCGGGTTAGGAGATTATGCCTTAATGTAAAAATTAGGTTAATTAAATTAAAAAGGAGTCATATAGGGTTTTTCCTAGTTTACCCTAAAATAATTAAACAAGGTGGCGACTCACACTCACGTGCATTCATCCCTATCACATTGCACATGCAAAATGCATTATTCGGGGAGGGGTTCACAGACTAATGATGGCATTGCTTAAGTACCATGTTTTGTTATGTTACTTTGTGTGTTTTTATATGTTTTCGTTATGTTTCACTTGTTTGTGTGTAGTTTTGGGTTAAAATGAATGCAGGTATGAAGATGAGCATGAGAAGTTGAATTGAAGTGAAAACAAATTCAAAAAGGGTGAGTTTTGTTCATGAGAAGGAATTCGCGCCCGCGACATAGAATTCTTGGTCGCGAATGGAAGGCGCCCAAGAGAAGACCCTTTGAGGCAGAAACTATTCGCGCCCGCGCCAAAATACTTCGCGGTCGCGACTTGACGTACCTTCCAAGCAGAAACAATTCTTGGTCGCGACATCACAGTTCGCGGTCGCGACTTGGGCCAATTTTCAGACAGAAACTATTCGCGCCTGCGAAGCCGCAGTTCTTGGTCGCGAATCAGCATTGACAGTTGCAGAAACCAGTGGCTGATCGAGGAGTCATGATGTTTCACTTTGACCAACCGTTGGAAGTTTCAATAACCGGCCAAAACTGACTCCAAATGTTCAACAAACTGTCCTACAACTTCCATACTTCATCTATCTATTAAAGGAGCCAAAAAGAACTTCAAATAGAGAGAAATCAACATATCAACACAGACTTCAAAGAAAAGCAGAACTCAACATTTAATTCAGGAAAAGGCGAGAGTCATTCCAGAATCAAGTCTAGCAACAACTTCAAGGGATTCCTCGAGGTGTGACGCCCTCCTAGAGGCGAGAAGTGATTTCCTTTTCTGTAAATTCCTTCTTGTTTATTAAATTTCTTGGTTGTTGTACTTGTTATCCTTTGTTAAAAACAACATTGTAAGATGTGGATTTTATAAATGCAATAGATCTTAAAGCTATTTTATTGATCTTGTTTAGTATTTTTAATGGTTAGTTTAGTCTCAGAAGGAATTTAAGCAATCCATATCAATAACATAGCATTTGGTTTAAACATAGTAATGGTTAAAGCAAAGTGCATGCTAAATGTTTAACTTATTTTGACAGATTTTGACTGTAACTTGTTGAAATAATCAAAGAGCAAGTTTTAACAGCTCGCTGGTGGGCGCAGCCGCCGCCCACGGCGATTGCAACTGCCGTTGACGGCGGGGCCAACTGCCCTTAGACAACGGGAGCAACCGTTGATAGTGGCGGGGCCAACTGCCCTTAGGCGGCGGGTGCAATCGTCGACAGTGGCGGGCCAACCGCCCTTAGGCGGCGGGTGCAACCGCCGACAGCGGCGGGGCCAACCGCCGACGGTGGCAGGTGCAACCGCCCTTTTGACAGCGAATTCACCAGCCGGCCGCGGCGGGTCCAGCCGCCGTCCTGCTCATTTTTCCTATAAAAGCAGCCCCAGACCTTCAGTTTTAGAGACCGCTTGTGTTGACGAGCTTTCACTCTCCCTCCTCGCTCCTTGCGATTCTTCCATTGCTTTTTAATTTTCTTTTAGCATTATTGATGGCATTGCCAAAGTACTATGTTTTGTTGTGTTGTTTTGTGTGTTTTTATTTGTTTATGTAAGATTTCACTTGTTTTGGTATAGTTTTGGGTTAGAATGTGTGCAGGTATGAAGTTAAGAAGTGGAAGGTGAAAATAAAGCTTTAAAGGATTGAAAAGGGTGAATTTTGAACCAAATTAGGCATGACAGGAAAAGTTCGCGACGCGACCTCACACTTCATGGTCGCGAACTGAGATCAGTCGAGAAAGAGCCTGTTGACAGAGGAGGTCGCGACCCACGACAAATTTTCTCTTGGTCGCGACTATGCTAAGAACCAGGCAGAGAGTTCTCGCGCCCGCGCCATTCACGCTCGCAGTCGCGACAATGGCATTCTTCAGGCAGAAACTTTTCTTGGTCGCGACAGCCAACCTCGTGACCGCGACTCAGGCCTAACTGCCGACAGTTACTTCTCAAAACCAAGCTCGCGATCGCGACTTCCAAATTCTTGGTCGCGACCAGACACTGACAGTTGCAGAAAGACATGGCTGATCGAGGAGACATGTTCCTTCATGATTTCCAACCATTTACAGTTGGTAAAACCGGTCCAAAACCACCCTAACTGCCCAAATAACTGATCT
>CAOGCB010579771.1:0-14754 GCA_948266635.1 Cnidoscolus chayamansa | reverse complement strand
AAATAAAGTATAATAAAGCTAAGAGTTGAGAGAGTTATTTGTTTCGATGAAGCTTTGATATATCCTGCTTCTGATAGGTCCACTTTATCCTTTTGTTGATTCGCTTTTGATGACAGCACAATAACTTGTTTTTCTTCGCTTAATCGAATTTCTTTATGCTACTGTCGTGCAAAGAAGAAGTCTTTTTCACAAATGTGCAGCACCTTTTTATACTTTGGAAAGCTGCTCGAATTTGGAGTAATGATCTTCTTCAAATTTGCTTCAGATTCTGTTCCAATATTGGCTTTGATTTTACTGTAATAATGTCCTCCAATTTTGCCTTAAAATCTTCTTAGAATCAGATTTGGATTCTGCAAACTCAATCTCTAAAACATATTCTGTTATAAATGCTCAATATCTTGGATCAATCTTGTCACAAAATATGTTAATAAAAATCTTGTATTAAGTTGCAGATCAATAGAAATCTTTCATTCAAATGTTTAGAAAAGCAATGATCCTTGCATATCTTTTATGAATTTGTAGTTTGAAGCAATATCTTTTAAAGATACAAATCTGTCAAATAAACACACAAGATATTCATTTTGTTTTGTATCATCATATTTAGATAATGCATTCGTTAGAGTCAACAATACCCATTAAGAAAGAAGGTTTTATGGATGCAATAACTATAGGGTAAGTATGTCAAAATATTTTTTTTTAATAGCAACTTCAATTCTCACTTAATAGTTTATACAGAGAGGTTACTGCTGTAATTTCTTTGAATGGGATGATCCAGTATTTTCAAGCCAAGTAAATACAAAAATTATTGATTTGCTTAATCAAGTAAGAAGGATGGAGCAAGAAAGGAAAGCAAAAAAATTTCAACAGAAGAAATGATGCAATGCATGGAAGTTGTCATTTGTTTTTATAATTGTGTTAATTGTGATTCATAAATTATATAGTTGAACTATGTATTATATTTGAACAATGACATTGTATTTATATTTATAGACGTTCGTTGTGTTTTCATTATTTGTTTTAATGGAAACTGAAAATTATGTATTTTGCTTGTGGTTTGATTTGGTTGTGTAATTGTCAATTGTTATTCACAGAAAATAATATTACAAATATTGAAGTTGAAAAATAATAGTGTTACAATGAATAAAAGTTGAAGGACCATAGTGTTACAATGAATCAAAGTTAAAGGACCGTAGTGTTAGACATCATGAAGTTGACGAACCGTAGTGTTACAAACATTAAACTAAAATGACAATAATGTTATTATAAATTAAAAAATTTTCACATGGATACATGAAAAAGTTGACAATCATATCAATTTAAATTCAAACTTTCACAATCATTCAAAATCAATATATTCATCCTAAGCATTTATAAATAATATAAAAAAAATAAATTGAGAAGAATAATTGATAATCTATAAATTCATACTTTATATAAATATCATTAAACACAATATATATTGTACATATTGTACTAGTTTACATATTCAAAATATGAAGTACAAAAGAATATTTACATGACCTCTCCAAATACTATGCTATAAATTAAATATCAACATTTTTATTTCACTTCCAAAATAACAAAATTTTATCCCATAATCTCATTTTCAAAATAATAAAGTATAATATCTTCAAATTCAAGCCTGAAATTGTTGCACATATTTTCTTCTTGTTGATCTTCTTGGATATGCAAAAGTCTCTTATATATCCTACAAATAATACCAACTTAATAAGAAATAAAAAAAAAATTCACCCACTCAATAGATAATAACTCAATATACTTATTCAAATATTTATTACAGACACACCATTTATGATTGTCATACCGTAGATGTTGTAGTCGTTGTTGGTATTATTGGACTTGTTATAGTTTGACTTATACCTTATATATAAATTTATTTATTTCAAAATATGTTTCATTATCATAATAAAAAATATATAAAAAAATAATTTTAGTTAACTTATATAAAACTCACATACATCATCCATCTAACAATTACATTGCTAGACTCTCCCTGAGATATTGGAGTATTTTGTACAAATAGATTAGAAGATGATAAACTTTTACTTCGTTTATCCTGCAAGAACATTTTTTAACTTATCAATGTAAACAAATACAATATTATTCATTTAAATTTTTAAAAAATACATTGTTTGAGGTGGTCTAACCACTTTGATGAAACATTTTATTGTGTCCTAACTGCCCACAAACACTTTAAGTCATTACAACAGTCAATTTTCTTGATATTGTTCCTTTAGACCTTGTATTTTCAATTTCTTCTGCATCTTTGTGCCTTGCTTTTTTCTTTCTTTCTTTCTTTTTCTCGAAAAGTTCTGGAGGTAGAAGTTTATTTATTGTGCTAGCTTTGGGCTACAATCCTTCTCCATTTTATTGGGTTTATGTAAAAATTATAAACCCTCTCATATGTAGCAACTCTATAACATTCATGCACGTATTACTCAGGTTGCTCATTATTGCCATAAATTATTGAGCATGCATGTGGACAAGGGATACCATTTATATTCCATCTCCTACAACTACATGTTCTACTTGCAAGGTTAACCACAAATTGTACAGCACATCCAAACACTTAAATATTAGGACCCCTTGAAAAATGAGGCTGAAACATGCATGCTACATCTTTCGTTTCATTCAATTTTTTGATATTTTTGGATACAAAATACCATTAAATTTGTTCATCTCCTTTTTTTTTTTTTCTCCTAAAGAGCCTCTTCATCAATTTAGTTATAACAAGTTCTAACATGGTCATTATGGCTTATCCCTAGCATCAAGTATATACATGTTGAAACATTCACAAAGATTATTAATGAGCATGTCACATAAAGCTTCAGTCTAAAACAAGCTCTACTCCAATGCTCACATGGCCTTTCATTAATCCATTCTCTTGCTTTCATATATTTTTTAGAAATTTTTTCTAACTACAAATTTAATTTTGCTGTGTATGAAGACCTACCAATATTCCACAATAGATCCTTCAATTCCTTACCTTTAAATTTCGCCCTAAAATTGTTGTATAAATGTCTAACATAGAATTTATGCTCTGAGTTAGGGAACAACTCCTCCACAGCTCCAACTAAGCCCTACAATTCATTTATACAGTACACCAATGTTACATTAAAAAGATAAAACATAAAAAAATAAATGTAATTTAATATATTGTAAAAATTAACAACTCAAATATGTAAATTAATTTAAATATCTTTTGTTTGTCTGATATGAAGGTCAAACTGTAACTATTATGCATTTGCAAATCCTCTTTTAGATGCTCAAGGAGCCATTTTTATGTCTGTCCATTTTCTGTTCTAACAACTGCATATGCAATTGGAAATATGCAATCATTGGCATTAATTGCAACTACATATAATAGTTGGCCACCATATGTGCTTTTAAGCCAGCATCTATCTAAACAAATCATATTCATGCAGCCAGCATTAAATGTATTTTTTAGTGGCTCCAAACAAATGTAAAATCCTTCAAAAGCCCCTCTGTCAGAAAAAAAAAAACTCAAATATAGTCCTCGGATTAGTCCTGAGAATCTCTTCCTTATAGTCATATAGTTTTTCAAATTGCTCTTTATGATCCCCACAAATACCGATCATTGCCCATTGTCTTGCCCTATAAGCTTTCATCCTATTAATACTAAAACTCTAATCCTCCTTAACTCTTTTGATGCGAAACCCAAAGAATCAAGGTTGTCCCAAATTCACACAATTGAATCAAACTAGTCAAACCCCAATCTAGATCCATCCTAAAAGTGTCTAAATATGTTTGTGCCAACCATTTACATATCACATAAAAGTTGTTAAAAATTTTACCATAAGAATGTATGAAGGTACCACTCTTAATCTGCATAGTAGGATCCAATAGGTCTTTGAGATTTCTTTTACTTATATAAATCTTTCATCCACATGATTTATAACATTTTTCAAGCACCAGCATGCGGTCATTCTATGGGAAGTGAATTTGAAACCTATGTTTAATACTATAGATTTTGCATGCATCCTTAAATTCTTCTTTATTTTTAAATAGCATACATACTTAAAAAGTATGATCTTACATATCTCTCTCAGTATTGAACTTAGAAGACCTCAAACCACCCTCTTGTTCAGAATCAGAATCTATCAATAAAACATCAGATGATGCATAATTTGATTCCCCATCGCTTGAAGGTATATTCACATTATCATCCATACCTTGGCTATAAACATTTTGCCCACTTCCCTTTGGTTTGCCCCTATTTACATCATCTCTCATCTCATCAAATATAGATTCCACATCTTCATCACCAACTTCCACGTTGTAATCTTCATCATTCAAATTTTCATTCTCTAACCCTCTTGTTTGCTCCCCCACATTTTTAGATTCATCATGTTCACAATCTCCTGTTTGTGTATCTACATGGTGATCATCTTGATGCTCTAATCCCCTCTGTTTGTGCCCCCTTTAAATTTCCTACATGCACTTGATCATCCCTAACACAGAAGTCAAAATCAAAATTGTTGGTGCTTTGATTCCCTCCCTCAAAATTTAGTGATTACAGTCCTTCAAATGTTCTTTGCACATGGAAATCATCATTTTCACCAATGGCATCATTATCATCCTCATTTATTAGAGAACTACCATTATGACTAGAAGTCCACTCTAACATTAGTTGATTCCCTACACTTATACTTCTAAAACCTTCCTCATTTTATTTTGCTCTGCCCTTAATATTTTTATTTTTTGCACTTATAGGTGAAACATGTGGCTCATTTTCAATCAATTCAAGTACAACCGTACTTTTTACCTTTTCTTCCAACATAAATATTTTTTTCAAATCATGATTACTCATGTGATGGACATATACATCAACAGTCCCTGCCATCTCAGCTATTGTACACATCTCAAGCACTTAAATGTCATTTTCCAAAGGATTTAAACCCATATAATACTCTTTATCTTACTCCTTCCAAAAATATCTCAAACACCCCTCTAATTGTAAAAATTGACACATTTTATCAATCTCTATCAGTGACATTCTATCTTTTTCTAATTTAGGAACAATCCAAATTTGTTCATCATAATAGCCCATCTCACATAAAGAACCACTATGGTGCAATGCAATACTAAATAATTTCTTGTTACTTGAACATGCATAAATCAATATTCAACTTATAGGATGTGTGTTTTCAAGTTATCTAAATATAATATCATAATTATTAATATGTATACTATATAGATAAGAAAAGTAGTGTCCCTAAACTTTGAGAGTTGTAACAGTATGGTCCTTAAACTTCAAAATATAATTTGAATTTGTGCACACTAAAATCCTCATTATCTTCAACTAAATACCACAATATTAACCTTATCTAACAATCAATATGTGTATAAGTTAGGGTAAATTAAACAGATTTGTGGTGTAATTTCTTCAAGTGAAATTTGCTTGTCAACAATCAATATGTGTAAATTACACTTGAAGAAACACAACAATAATCAACATTCATGAAATTTATAAGAAAAAAAAATTTACATGTCAACAAGTCAAAGTCTAACCGTTCATGCCAAAATTCTAACTTTGTCAACATGTTTCACAACATATTAAAATAATATGAATAAAACAAATATTGCATTTTTTTTTCCTTACTAGAAACATTGTTGTTGGCCATTATAGCTTTTTTGTGGAATCTTCTTTTTGGTCTCCTTCAACTCAATAAAATACCCACTTTGCATTGATTTCTTCGCTTTCTGTGGTCCATTTCCTTCAACTAAAGACAAATGCAAACAAATGTATACTCGCAATCACACAGTACTAAGCTTTGGGAGCGACAAAAGAAGATAGAGGTGGGTCACTCGATTTACAATAAGATTTTTTTAAGAATGATGAAAGTGAATCACTAGATTCGTAGTTTTTTTAAGAAGAATGAAAGTGGGTCACTCGATTCACAATTGCGATTTTGTTAAGAAAGATGGAAGTGAGTCACTCGATTAACAGTTGCGATTTTGTTAAGAAAGATGGAAGTGGGTCACTGGATTTTAGGAGAGACGAGAGGAGAGAGATATGAGGAAAATCATAAGTCGCAGGTGATGAAGAAAGAGAAGAGAAAATAGAGAGAAAAGATGTGGCATAAGAGAGGAGAGAGAATAGATGAGTCACTTCCCACCTAGACAAGCCACATCATCTTGTTATTGGGAAACCGGCGATCGTAGGTAATGAGGATTTTAGTGTTACCAAATTCAAAGTTAAGGGATTTTTATGTTATATTTTAAAGTTAAGGATCATATTGTTACAACCCTCAAAGTTTAGGGACAATCTGTATAATTTATCCAAAATACTTGCTATTTTACATTAAGAAAATATATTGAATACTGGTAAATTGATAAAATTTTGCTTTTTTTAATATATTATTCATTTATATTATATTAGGGTAATTTACTATTTAGTCAAAGTGGTTTGATGAAATTAACTTGTCGGTCATTTGATTTTCAAAAATACATTAAAAGGTCCATGTGTTTTCAAAAATTCAACTAACTAGTCTCTCTCGTCACTAAACCGTTTCAAATTTATTATTTCAATATTATCCTTGTCGTTGTGGATAGCCCTAAACCTCCAAGAACTGCACTATAGCAACTCCACTCTTCTGTTTCCTTCAAAACTTTTCTTTAGTTTAGCCTTTCAAGAGATCCACATCTCTTTGTTTCCTTTCTCTCACCCAAATTCACCCTCTTCTTCACCATTAACATTATCATTATCCCAAATATCTCCTTCTTCTTCTCCATCTTCTTCCTCCTCTACATCTTCGTTGTCGATCCCAAATCCCCACAATCCTTAAACAAGTCATTGTTACAACTATCATTTAACTTTTTCCTCTTTACTTCAAGCTTTACATCGCCAATAACCTCTTTGTATTTTAAGAAATTCTCCCAGTGATTCTCCCCACCTTTTCAATTGAACTCATATTTAAAGATCTTAATTTTCTATTTCATACCTAGATATTGGTGCCTCATATTATGCACTTAATAAACACATCACGCCATAACCACTTAAAGGGGAAGTTGATGGGATCTTACAAATGGTACACCAAGTTGACATGATCTCGAAGTAAGGAGATCATAGTATTTAGTCAAGATGGTTCGCTCTTCATATTCGTACTATTTCTTTCTCTTCATTTTGGTGGATTTCAGTTTGTGGAATTCCTTTTGGTGAAATTTTTGGAGGGCTTCTCTTCAAATGGAACCAATCCACAAAAACCAGTTTAGTTATTTCTTTTGTTTTCTTAAGAACCAAACACAATCAGATGAATAAGTTAAAATCTAAAAGTAAGCATTCAACAAAAATGACCCAAAATCAAAATATGAAATCTGGAATCCTTGCGACATTCCTTTACTCTAATTGAAACATAAAACAAAGATGTGTTAAAGAAGGAATCAATATCCAATTTTAAATCCTTCACATGCTTAACAATATGAGTCTACATAAATGATCAAAGGAAAAAAAAAAAAAAAAGCTTATTTGATACCTTATTTTTCTTTATCATGGGGATCGGAGCTTTGAGGAATGAGGACTTACTAAATAGAATATAAAAGTAGATGAATCTAGGAGAGAGAAAGCAACAATGGGGTAATTTTGAAATAAAATTTTTCTCTCACATCTTTTAAACAGATGAGTGATGTTGTCAAATATGCTTATTAGGGCCTAGAAAATTAGGTGTAAAAAATAATAATAATAATAATAATAAATAATAAATAAATAAAAAGAGAAAAAAAAAGTATAAATAAAGAATTTGAAAATAAATAAAAAAAGAAGAAAAAAATAAAAAAATAAAAAAATAAAAAATAAAAAATAAAGAAAGAATAAAAGATAAAAAAAGAGGGTAAGCGTTGCCCTGAGGCACCGCCTGTCATTAAGTTTATATATATATAATTGAAAAGAGATAGAAACAGAGGAGAAGAAGGAGAGACGGGAGGAAGAAAAAAAGAGAGTATCAAAATGTTGACCTAGTCGAGTAAAAAAAACCTTAACATGGTGCAAAATGTTGCATATATACTTAGATTATGTTATGTTGTTGTTTCATTTTAATTATGACCATATGTTTGTTATTCTTAAAAGTTTTATGCTTAGACACTTACATAAATGACCTATAATTAATGTAGAATAGCTATAACTAATATGGTGGTCATCAAAAAGTTGTACTAGCAAATTTTGTTATGAAAAGAGCAAACAGTAATAAATTGTGCATCTAAAATGACACGTAAAATATCTTAAATGGTAATATTTGTCTATTGTACTTTAGTGGGTATCGGAGTTAGCATAAGGATATGACATGCCATAGTTCTTAGCAGTACTGCATCATACAGTTGATTTTAAGATTACTATTGATACCTCATCGATTTGGCTAGTTAGAGCCTCGCCACATATAGATAGACAGTTTAGATGTCTAGTACTTGTAGTTGTTAATACTTATATTTGGTTGCCTACATTCATCGTATCTAGCATTCGAGCTTTGTATAAGTTACATGGGCCTAAAAAGAAAATAAAGATTTACATATAGTAGTTGTGACACATGCATATGAAATTGTAGAATGCAAAATATGTTTAATTGTATATGATCACATGTTGAAATTTGAGTCATAATATATAAAGATGATTGGGATACAGTGTGTTAAATGGTAAATTAAGCCTATTGATGTGCTAAATTGTATTGTTGTTGTATTTTTTTTATATACCTAATGAGCAAGTAGCTCAGCGCATCGGGTGGTTTCCATGCGCAGATAAAAGGCAGTAGGACAATAGGATATTCATCCATTGATCCTCAGCAGTAGTAGCAGCCAAAGGAAACACGTCAGCTGGTTCATCTAGAACTCTGACACTGTATTTTTATTGGTTTTGGCATGTACATAGAGTTTAAAAAAAATCATATAATACATAATTGAGTCCTGTGAATTAGAATGCTGTTAATATATCTTATATGATGAGATGCTTGTATTGAGATGTGATTGTAAAATTTTGAACAGGTTTAAAAGTACAAATTTGAGGGCCTATATAAATTTGAGAGCCTATATATAAGGGAAACTCTGTCCAAATTTTTAGCTAACTAAGTTAATAGGTTATAGAAATGAAATATGCATTTTAAAAAAAAAAAATTATGCACAAGATAAGTGAATATAACAATATAGAGAACTGATAAAGGCAATTAAGTGGTGCATCCTACTCGAATCTTCATAAGTCCGGATAGAGGGTGCTACAGATGTGAGGAACTAATTAGTTAAATTTTTAAAATCACAAAAAGCTTTTGATATATTTTTAAAACCCAATAGATTAATTAGTTAGTTTCAAACCACATGGACTAAATTATAAATTACCCTTTGTATTATTTACTTAAAATGCCAATTGGCAGTTTCACTAGTCTTTTTAAATTGATGTGAAACTCATCATATAGGGTATAGTTTGCTCACCTTTCTTTTTAACAAAACATCATTCTATTTACTTTTAAATTATGAATAAATTAATCATTATTAATCTAGAATTAAATAAATATTATTATTTAAAATTTTAATTATAATGGAATCCATTGCTATTTTTATTCTTTATTGAATCATTCTGATAATAAATAAAAAACTTTGCCCATAAAATAATACATATAATGAATATATAAATTTAAAATTTATAAAAAAATTTATATGCAAATCCAAGTGCATTAAGCCAAGCTGAACTTTGAAAATCTTAGGCTTGACTCAAAAAAATCTATTCATGATGGATTTGAGCTCCAGTAGTAAATCTTAAATTTGACTCGATTTAATTATATCAAGTTCCATTTTAATTCATTAAAAGCTTGTGAATGGCTGATTTTGAAGTTTGATAAGAAATTCGTTTCAAATTCGATAAAAAGCTCGATTCGATCTCTATTTAAAAATTAATCAACTTACTTTTAACATATATTTTAAATTTAATAATTAGTTATACAAAGAATAAAAAATATAAAAACGGACAACATATTATGATGAAGATTAAAAAGAACTAAAATAATATGTGCAAATAAAATTGTATAATTTCATGACATGTCATAAAACTGAAATTAAAATAAATTTGAAAATAAACTAAATAAATTTATTTTAGATAATTTTTATTTTCTTAAATATTAAAATCAAGAAAATAACTAAATTTTAATATCATTACAATATTTAAAAAATAGAACTATAACAAAATAAAAATGTCAGCAATAATAAAATTGTGTATTATAGTAAATTAATAATTTAAATTAAATAAAAATAATAATATTATATTATACTATAAAATTTACAATTTTAAAACTAAATAGATTGAACCACTAATAAAATAGAATAACATTTATCTTGTCATAACAATAAATAAATTATGAAATATAATTTCTATATATATTGAGAAGCAGGGCCGTCTTAAACATTCAACAAACCCTGTTCTTATCTTAAAATTTAGGCCCCTAATAGTAAAATAACAATTTTAATAATAAGATATTTCAAAAAAAATTTACAAAATAAAGCACTAAAAATCCATTACTTTATTTAAATTGTAAATAACATTCAAATACAAATTCAAGCTAATATCGACCTTCTATTTAAAAAGTGTCATTCTCATAACATTTATTCAAAAAAAAATAATTTATTAAAAAAATTTTATATTTTTGGGCTTTCATAATTTTAGGGCACTGTGCAATAGCACACTTTGAACGAGGCCTTCACCGGCCCTGTTGAGAAGCCTCGTATTACATGCACAAAATATATCATATATATTACTCAAATAAAATTGATAAAAGTCTATCATTTTGAAGTTGAAAAAGCAGTTCATAAAAATACACAAAAAGTCTCATACAACTAAAATAATTTATTATTAGAATTAAATAAAAAATCTATTAAGAAAATGTAGAGAGATATAAAAATAAAAATAACAAATATAAACTATATGTTAATTAAAAAATTAAAAATTATTATCCTACTTTATTTTACTACTGTTTTTATTTTTTCACATTTATAAATTATAAATAATTATATTATATTTATGTAATTTTTATAATAATTATTTTATTATTTTAAATAATATCTTATTTATTAAAATTAAAATTAAGATAATTAAAATTATAAATTTATAAAATATAAAAATATAAATATTATATCAAATAAAATGGGACAATTTAAAATTTTATTTAATATTCATTATTATTAAATTTAGAGCTATTGGCAAAAAAATCCAAATCTTATCGAAAATGTTCAATTATATCTATTTTTTTCTTGACAATTAAACCCAACATTTTATTTTCATCACGATTATATCCAATGTTTTAAATCAATTTTGACTAAAATTTACCTGACATCTATGTGGATTTTAAACCATTATTAAATTCACAAAACCTCCACGTTATCAATATTAAAAGGGTTATTGACCAAAAAATTCAAACCTTTTCGAGAATATATAATTATATCGAATTCTTTTTTTTATTAGACAATCAAAATCTGTGTAAATAGTTGTGTATTTTCGAAAAGATTTAGATTTCTGTGATCTTAAGTTTGGCTTTGAAGTTATTTAATAAAAATCTTTAATCAAAATAAAAAAGTTTATATTATCACTTCTTTAATTTAATCTTAATCTTTGCTTTTGAAGAAATATTGATGGATGTTGCATGAAGGTGGAGTGCGGACAAAGTTGCATTTTGAATGCTTTTAAACTGAGATTTCTTCCTTCTCTTTATTTCAAAGAAAAAAAACTTTCTTTTCTCATTTTTTTTTTGTCATCTCCGGTTTGGATTTTCATTGGTGACAACGAATAAGTAACTTGTAACCCTTTTGTAATTGAGGAGTAGTGCATACTTTACTCCTGCTTTTACTTGAAGTACTCTCGTCATCTTCCTCAGACTCTTTGCTTTTTTCATGTTACATCAACTATGATATGAATTCATTAGACACTTGAATCTGCAAACACCCATATAGAGATTTTAGTATGTCAAAAGATTGGCAAGTGACTACTTTATTTAGAAGCGCATTTATTGAATCTTTATTGAATGAATAATAATAATAATAAGAAGATGATGGTTGGGCATGGAGCTAGGATAATATGTTGACAAAGAAAGCAATGTTCACAAATGATAGAATTGACTAAAAACAATATTTAGGGAGGAAAAAGTACTTGTGGCCTAGCTAAAGCCTCTGTCATTCTTCGAGAGTTCTTATGACCTATGTAGAAAAAATTCGAGTGGCATATATTTTGGATAGGTCGATAATAGATTTTCATCATCCCATCGGATTTGATAAGCTTAATAATTTGTGCCGATGGGCTATGGTGGATATGCACACAAAAGATGATGTTTCCTACAAAGTGAGAACACTACGGATCATTTATAAATTCAAAAATTCAATGTCCATTTACTTAATGGTAACTTTAGAGTAATAAAGATGTGTATTATTATATATATTTATGGACAAAGAAATATACGTTTAGGAGATAAGTGTATGGTTATAGGAAGGGAATGATTTATTTCTAGTTTTCTGGTATCGTAAGGTTGGCTGGATATTAGTAGTAAGTCAACAAAAGTAGTCTTACGGGTGAAAAAGAGTATATATATATATATATATATATATATATATATATAAAGGAAGTTGAATGATAAAATGATTTTAAAAAAAACTATTTATATTTGGCTTTGATAATAATAAAATAACATTTATATATTGTCCAGGAAAAAATATGGCATAATTATTTATTTTCAAAAAGTTTGGATTTTTTTTAGCCAATAACCCTTTTTAATATTGATGGCGTGAAGATTTTGTAAATTTAATAATAGATTTAAAATGCACATCAGTGCTAGATATATTTTAATTAAAATTAATTTGAGGCCTTGGATATAATCATGATAAAAGTGAAAAGTTTGGTTTAATTGTTCAAGAAAAAAAAGATATAATTGAGTATTTTCAAAAAAAAATTAGATTTTTTTGGTCCTTCACTTTTATTGTGTATTCAAGGCCTCAAATCAATTTTGACCAAAATCGTTTATCGACATTGTTTCCTTTGTTAACATATCATTCTAGCCGCACCAACCATCACCTTCTTCTTTTTATTATTCGTCCTCGTGCAAAGATTTAATAAATATACTTCTAAGTAAAACAACCACTTTCCAACCCTTCGACATATTACACTCTCAATATGGATGCTTGCAGATTTGAATGTCTGATGAGTTCATATCGCAACTAATGAAACATAAAAAAATCAAAGAGCCTGAGGAAGATGATGGGAGTACTTTAAGTAAAAACAAGAGTAAAGTATGCATCAGTCCTCAGTTATAGAAAAATTATAGATTACTTATTGGTTGTCGCTAATGGAAACCCAAACTAAAGTAGATAAAGAAAAAGAAGAAGAAATTTTCTTTTTTTGAAATAAAGAGAATGAAGAAATCGCAGTCTAAATGCACTTAAAATGCAACTTTATCGAAACTCCACCTTCATGTAATATATACCAAAACTTCTTCAAAAGTTAAGTGATACAAATACTGTCCCCCTAATACAGGAGAGCATTCTAGAATTAAAATTTTTTTTTTTTGGTGTTTGAGATTTGTTTTGAGGAAGTGATAAATGAAATTCTTTATTTTTATTAAAGAATTTTATTAAAGAACTTCAAAGCCAAATAAAAAAATCTAAATATTTTTAAGAATATATAATTATATATAAGTGGATTTTAATTGTTCAATAAAAAGAATTGAAGATAATTATATATTCTCGAAAAAGATTTGAATATTGTTTATCAATAGTCATTTTTAATATTGATAATATAGAGATTTTATGAATTTAATAATTTATATAAATGATTGCTTATTATTAAATCATTGAAATATTATATATATAGATTAAGATAGAATAATGTGAATTTATATTTGCTCCTTTTTTCATATAAGAAAAATTCGTCATTTCCACCTGCATCTTCATTTTTATTTATTTAAAATAATAAATAAATAAATAAATTCCTGCATTGTAAATAGCACAACTTGACTGTTAATAAATGAATTCTGATAATATTATACGAATAAATATATGAGGCCAACAGATCTATCAATGAGATGAATATAAAATAATAAATTAGGCTTTGCTTTAATGAACATAAAAAAGGACAAAAGTGCATTCCATTCTGCGGTGTAAAATACATGCTTTTATATTTATTTAATAGTAGAGAATATAAAAGTCACCCTCCTAATCAGTGGGTTGCTTTAATTGCTTACTTTTAATTTATATTATATATATGTATTTTCTTTTAACAACTTTATTTTTTAGGTATTTTATTTTTGAAAAATTCTGATTTAATTTTTCATTTTAATTTTTATATTACAAATATTTCATTCATTTAAATTATGTAAAGTAAATTAACTTAAAAAAGTTTCACGAATAATCAGATGAAGATCCCACCGGGAGTCGAACCCAGGTCGCTGGATTCAAAGTCCAGAGTGCTAACCACTACACCATGGAACCTTCGTGGAACAGTGGTTTTGCTTATATCCAGATACTCAGATATGATTTTTAGATAGAGCCATTCATATTTAAAATAATATTGGCTCGCACCCCAATTCACCAGTTGGAAAAAAGAAGTTGGACACATGCTTCTAGAAAACACTCACGTCTTCTAAATGTCAATTTCATGCCACCTATTGTTGAAGAGGAAGGATAAACTTTTTATCATCATCACTCTCTCACTGTATACCACCAAATACCAATAATTGCTATGGAAAAAAAGCATGTTGCTGT
>CAOGCB010579145.1:0-11197 GCA_948266635.1 Cnidoscolus chayamansa | reverse complement strand
TTCACATAATAAATATTAACAATTTTAAAATATTTGATAATTTTGATATAGTTTATGATTATGATTTTTGTAAATTATAAGAGAAATGTAAGTAATTTTTAAAATTAAAGGTTATTAATAAAAACAATTTTATTTTGGTGAAAAATAAAATTTCTACTGCAAAATTGAAAGCAAATAAAGGCGATGACTCGTGCGTGTACGCGCATGATGAAGGGTTAGGGCTTTGATTTTCTTTCTCTTCCTCTCCAAAGCCGCGCAGAATTAATTCCAGCCTTGTTCGGGTTAGGGTTTATCGATTTCATAGACATGTATGCTGATCGAGTGGAGGCTGCAGCGAAGAGGTCAGTAAAGGATCGTCTTAATGGCAATTCTACCGACGACTTTACGCGCCGGCGGCAAATTACCGGCAAAAGGTTTTTATTTTCGGAAATCGCTTGCTGTAATTTGCTTGTGTTTATTCTCATTGCTCGTATGGTTGTATGAATTTCGATTCCGTAATGGGTTTTGCACTATTCAATTTTACCCGGAGATAATTTTGTCTCTTCATTTTATTCTTTTCCTGTTCTTCCCTGTTGCTCACATTTTGCGTTGGAAAACAATTGTTTGGATATTCAATCGCTTAAACGTGTGTGTTGTTTCGTTGAGGAGAATTGGGTTTCTCTAGGTGGCATGTTGAGGTCTTGTGTCTTCTCTTTCCATTTGGCTGATCAATTACCTTTTTCCTTGTGAGCAATCATGTGATGCATTGGGCTACAGTTTTGAGGAATGCAACGGGGCCCTCAACTCCTTATTTAGTTTGAGAATCTAGCTGAATACTGGTACATGATATCTTGCCTGTGAATTTTTAGCCAAAATTTATTCTGTGAATAGATTGAGAAAATGTCAGAAGATTACTTGGACATTAGATGTCAAAGGTCAGAAAGTCTAATTTGGAATTTTCATTCTCCTTGATGAGAGATTGAGATCCGTCAACACAAAATAGAGCAGCAGATTCCGTAATGGAAGGTTCTAAGTTGGTAAATTATTTGCCAATATTTAAATTTGTTCATTATGCACTAGACGTTATATGTTTTGCTCAAACAACATGAAGAGTGCCATGAGTTCCTTTTTCTGCCATATAGGTTGCTTTATGCTTTCCAATTTTAGGCATTTATTTTTGCATTATAAATTGCAGGGGTTTAAGTATATTACATGGTATTCCTGTTTGGCAACTCTCCTCTGGATGCTTGTTCTTTACATTTTACTTACTGTTTTAGTAAGGTTCAATTTATATTATTAGCAAGTTGATTTCATGTGTTTGGCAGGCAGAGGCAAGATGATAAGTGGGAACACGATCTCTATGAGGAGGATGGACCACAAGTTTCAAGTATGGATTGACTGTGACATACTGGCAACTAAAATTGCTGCTATTTTTGGATGCAATATTAACTATATTTGGTTTGACTTTTTGTTAATGGCTTGTGAAGATCGCAAAGTCAGTTCTCAAGATCTTCGACTGAAACTTCAAAAGAAAGGTCTCCCATCAGTCTCACAAAGCGGAAGGGGTTCAGTTTCAGGCATGTTGGATTTACGTGAAAAGCTATCTGGAACCATGAATTCACAACCAGTAAATGCTGATCTACCTAAACGAAAATTGGAGGCTGCTAAACCAGCTAGAAGAAGTGTTGCAGTTGAAGCACCTGAGCCAGAGATTAAAAAGGTTGCTAATGTGGCTCCTAGAAAGAAGTTGCAGCAAAAGGCATGTATTTACTTCGTTTCTCCAATTTTTTTGTAAGAGGCTACCTTAGGCACACAGCTTCTGTTTGCTCACATTATGTGTAGCCTTAATCAAAATGCCTGTTAGAAACTCTAATGTCCGGGTTTACTTGTTGGTCAGTGTTGTCATATGGTAATGTGTTTAACAAGGGCTGCTTTAAAGTCTTTTTTATGTACAATGAATTATGACCTAAAAAATATTGAAGTGGAACATGAAGCATGCTCTGGATTTGGAGAAGACTTGTAAAACTCTGAGAGATGTGACTTTTGGGTTTATGTTTTGATCAATGTTGTTAAAGGCGCTGGGCGAGGTGAGGCGAGGCACCACCCTCTCACCTCGTTTGACTGGGGTGAGGCACCCTTCAAAGAGGCGAGCACTATTTAACAAAAAAAGCTTTTAAGCAGCCAAATGAAATAACAGTCATTTAACAAAAAAAGCTTTTAAGCAGCCAAATGAAAGCCCTAGCCTCTCCCAATTTGTTTCAAACAGCAGACAACAATCCCAAAAAAGTATTTTCTTGATCTCCTAACAGCAACATAAAGTATGTTTCTCTTTTCTCCCTCTTTCTCTCACTTTCTATCTCTTGTTCTGCTTCCTTTCTCTTACTTTTTCTCTCTTTCTCCTTGCTGGACCTGTTGCAGCAGCAGCAAATTCTTTCTCTTTTCTAATTTTTCACTCTCCTCTTCTTTTCTTCTTCCATCCTCTTCTCCCCTTCCCACAATGGTACTATGGCAGCATATTTTTATTTTAATTACTATAAATGGATGTATAGTTATGTATGTGTATATATACATGGGTGTGTGTGTATATATATATCTAAATTTAGGCTATGGCGACTCACTTCAAAATGGCCTTCTCCTCGCCTCTCACCTCTCACCTAAGGCCATAGAGTACCCTATCGCTGTAGGGTTGTCTCTCACCTTAATAACTTTGGTTTTGATATAAATGGAAAGAAGAAAAGAGAAAAACCTGATAGCTAATGCGTTAAGTGAGAATAAGAGACTATTGCAAATTGAGTAATGAAAGCATTGCTAGAATTTGTATCAAAGTTAAAGGTTTTTTACAGATGCAATTTATCTACTACATCACAATAAATTAAATTTTATCTTCACTTATTGTATTTGTAGTTTTCATATGCTTTGAAATTCTCTCATTCTGTTTCTTTACTGTAGAAGAGTTCATAAATATAAGCTTTTGCATGCACCAAACATTTTGCCTTTACCGTGCTTGGGAGGGAGGGAGGGAGGTCCTTTCATGAAAGGCACTAATTAGGAAAGCCATTACTACTATCACATTAGTGTCTAAACACGCATGCCAGTACACAGAGATACCATTTGTTTGCAGGCTGTTGCTTCCTTTTCTAATTTTGAATTTCTACTCGTTTGTTGCAGGCTGATACTTCAATTGAAGCTTTTCTGCAATCATTAGGCCTTGAAAAATACCTCATTACATTTCAGGCTGAGGAAGTGAGTAAAGTTTTTGCGGTAAATATGTTATGTTCTGGCCCTGTTCATACCTTCCTTTTTTTTCTTTTGTTTTACTCGCTACAGGTTGATATGACAGCTCTTATACACATGAATGATGAGGATCTCAAGGTTATAGGAATGCCAATGGTAAGCTTAACCTGTCCTCTCATGCATGACATGCTTATCTTTTTTGGTGCACTATCATCTGGGCTAAACCCATTTCCAAGCCACTAAACTTTTCAAGTTTGTCTTATACAACATTAAGAAAAAATGTATATATAAAATCCCCTTTTATTTTCAGAAAAATTACAGAAAAAATGAAAAAGGAAGTCGGAAAGGGAAAGTAGCACAAAGAAGCATAGGATTGTATTTTCTCAAGCAAAGCAAACCAAGCAACAGATGAAAAACAAATGAAAAAAAATTCAAGTACCAACCCTATTGAATAAAACTGTAGACATGTCATATCAAACCCTTGAATAATTGGATCTCCTTCAACAAAAACAACCTTCCATCTCAAACTCCAATCTCAATCTATTTCTACGCTTTAACACATGATTCAATGACCAGTGTTATAGATATCATGCCATCTAGCCCACAACTACTGTTCAATAATCAAGAGTATGCAATCCAAATTGCAGACTGAGGTTTTTTTATTCTGAACCTGAAATGGATCTGGAATTTTGTTTTGAGCAAAGGAAACCTATTGTTTTTTTTTCTGCTTTTCATTTCAAATGATTATTTATCAAAGTTTCTCTTCTATCTTATCAGAACGCCATTAAAGGGCACTTGTGCTCCACATTTTTACTCCATAAAAGACTGCTCAATTTGTTAAAAAATTATTAAGTCTAGGGGTGTGAATAAAAAACCATAATTCACCATGGGGCTAACACAAACTTAGAAAGTTGATGGGCTTTGAAATTGGTATAGACTATAGTTGTCAAATCCCGAATCAAATCGAGAACTGAAATACAAATTTTTTGAATCAAGAATCGGGAATCGAATTGAATTTGTATGATTCATACAACTTTACAGTATGTGCACATTTATTTATACACAAACACATACATATACTATTAATTTATTCAAAGATAATAAACATTTAATTGTGTATATATTCTAAATTGTATATTAAACATAAAATCAAAATAAACATAGTAACTTTGATGTGGTGAAGCTCAATGTATCAAACTAATAAATTAAAATTTTAAAGCAAAAATAATTAAAACAATCTTAACATCTTGAGTCATTTGGCTCTTATTTCATTAATTTCTTTGTCATTCTCTTGAGTTTGCTTTTTTTCTCCTTTCTTTTGTGAATTTGATCATTCACTGCCCAACTTCTTTGTGAATCGGTGAATCAATTGATCACCTCCAATTTTTGTCCAATTCTTGACAATTTACGATTCATCCATCAATTTGAATCATTAAGTTAACTATTCAATGTGTGAATTGTACAATTCTGACACTTTAGCCTTTCATTTATAAATGTGTTTTTGTTAATGAATGGCTGTGGACTTTCCTTTCATGGTACGCATTAAAGAAATGTGAAAGGTCAAGCTTTCCTCAAATGGATCTTTAACTCCCAAACTCTTTGTTTAATATTAGAAGTCCAGCACTAGTAGGACTTTTCTTATCACTATTACATAATTATTAAGTTTAAGGTGGATCAACACTCTTGAACATAGTTGTTCTGTGCTACATGCCATACAACCCTTGTGGCCTTGTCCAACTTTTATGTTGTAGCATGCGAAAACCTCTTGTGTTTTTGAAGATTATATTAAATCCTAGCTAAACTTATTTTTTCTTTTTATAGGTCATCTAAAATCCTAGGTTTCTTCTAACCAAGGATTGAATAAAACATTGCAATCTGAGAGTAGTCAAGCACTTGTCAATTTGTCTATCTTATGATGCGAGAGCTATCAAGCACTCATCTTTGTCTATTGTCTTATCACATAATAAAAATTTTGAAACAAGAAATTTGGATTGTATGAATTGCTTGAGTTTCTCACATGCACACACACATACACATAATTATATCTGCTAAATCTCTCTTTTTCTTTTTTAATTACTGGTTGAACTTTTGTCCCTCAATGGATATCTTGGTGATTAAAGGGGAACTTTACATTTTTTTTTATGAAATATACCAAATGTAATACCATGATAATGAAAGTTACTCTTTTTTTTTTTTTTTTTTTTTTTTTTTTTTTTTTTTTTTTTTTTTTTTTTTTTTTTTTTTTTATTAAATATACCAAATTTAATACCATGTTAATTAAAGTTCCTATTTTTTTTTTTTTTTTTTTTTTTTTTGTCATGTCTAATTGTAAGGGTAAATTATACCGACTCCTAATTTATACTATAGTTTCATGTCAGTCCTTCAACTTAAAATTGTTGCCAAAAAATCCTTCATCTTTAAAATTGTTGTAAAAAAAATCTCTCAACTTTAAAATATACTTGTAAAAACTCAGCCAGAATCCATCCAAATATCCGAAGAAATTCAAACGTGACATGCCTATATGTCCATTGCTTTAAAAAAAATAATAATGATGTTTTTTGCAAGGTAATTTGATTTTTATAAAATTGTGGGTTGCTTTTACATTAAAAATATTGTTTTCTATGGATTTTGGGGTAAAATAAGCTTAGGTGGCTTTTTTTTTTCTTTTTTTCTTAAAGCAATGGACACATAGGCATGTTCTGTCTGTATTTCGCCGGAGATTTAGATGGATTCTGGCTGAATGGATTTTTTATGAGTATATTTCAAAGTTGAGGGACTGACATGAAATTATAGTATAAGCTGAAGGACAAATGATATAATTCACTCCTAATTGTAGAATTGAAAATATATCACCTATCCTAATTTCTGTCACCTGCTCTTGCAATTTGGTAAGGAAAGTAGACTGTCGATGGACCTAAAATGTGTTTCTTGCTTAGCCACTTGGGTGTGAACTTTTATATATGGAATGCTAGAAATCGGAAAAGCACTCAGGATGCATGCTGGTCTAATTCTACTGTATTTTCTAGATTAAGCGTTTTATTTTCATTGTTTCCTCCTTCCACTTCTATTCCTAACTCTTTTTTTTGGTTCTTTGGGGGTTTCAGGGTCCAAGAAAGAAGATACTTTTAGCATTGGAATCTAGGGGCTAACAGTGGGAAGGGAATTGCATACTTGCATGTACTATTGGATCAGCGGTCCAATTACTAGGGCTGTGTTTGATTAATGAATGCCTGGATGTAATCATTTTCCCTGTTTTTTTTTTTCTTTTTTCCTTTTGGTGTACCGCTGAAAGTGGCCTGACTCTTTTTACGGGTATGAGACTGGTTGAAGTTTTAGCTTGCACCAGCCGTAGGTGTTTTTCTTCTTTTTTTAATCATGTATTTTTCTGAAAAAAACTGCTCTTAGGATCTTTTTAGATTAATGAAATTATTATGTTCTTTTCTGTCTAAGCTGTTTTTGGATAATCATGGGGCGTTATGAAGTGCTTGTAATGAAATTGCCAACTTAAAACAGTCGCAAGAGGTCTTGGAAGATTTGGAAGGGGCCAAAATTAATTTTCAGACTTGGTTCTTGGTTCTTGGTTCTTGATTCTTGATTCCCCCGTATTTAGTCTGTCTTGATGCCCCCATATTTAGGCTGCTTAAAATATTACAAGCAAGTGCAAATTTTATTTCACGTCAGATATTTAGGCTAATTTTTTTTTAATGGGACAATTGTTCCTGTATGTTTTGATTGTGGACAATCGTGAACTAGTAACCCTGTATTCATTTCTTTTACTCACAGGATCAATTGCCTCCATATTCCGGATTGGAAGCGAAGTTAAGAAAATACAATTTGTCTTAACTTTCAGGAAGGTAATTCCTTCAATAGCCGTCTGAGATCTCACCTACATCATACGAAGCCCTAGTTTCTTCCATGAGATCACATTAATAATACATCGTGCTCTACAAACTTACAAAATGCTCACATCACAAGTCTCAACCAAACATTTTACATGTTTATTTTTCCTTTATTTGTCTCGGCCTAAAATCAACAAAAGGTTGTACTTGGGGATGCAGTTTCCACAGCCTTTTGTCTCAGAGACGGTAATAACCAGCAAACACATCAGCAGCTTTCATTATGCAAGACTTACCCTTCGCAAGCAAAATATAAGTCACAAAACGGAGAACAAGAATATAATTCCTGAAAAAACATTGCCGAGAAGATAAAGCAAACAAAAGTTTGTTTCCTTTCTGGTATTCATTGTTATAGCTTTCAGCGTAGAGCGGATATGTAACTGTCGAAGAGTTTCTCTTCAAGCGCAGCTGCTTAAAATTAGAGTTCTTTTGATGGAAGTGTTTCCCTCACAAAAAGCCGGGGCAATTAGACAGTTGTGTGGGTAGAATAATTGATTCCTTACCCGTTTCACTATAAAAACAGAGGCTGAACAAGTGGAATTAACCCATCAACTGTCAGCAAACCAGTAAAAGGATTGTAATAAAGAAAAAGAACACCCTTTCATGATGTGGGTTCCAACAGGTAGTGATAGAAAACCCAGAAGCTCTTTGAAATTTATTTCCCTACATTTCTTACTTGATATGATGGCTGAAGCCTGCTGATACAGGCGGAGCAAACAAGTTTTTTTCTTTTTTTCTTTTTTTTGCTTCTAAAGATTTATAAATGCGGTCACTTCCATTGCCAAATTGCCTAAAATCTCTTGTCTTTGCTTGCAAAGACAAAATATCCATCGTCCAAATCCACGCTCTCATGGTCACAACCGGTCTCTCCGCCAACTCCAACTCCCTTGTCCGCTTAATCACGTCATACGGGCGCGTGGGTGACTTCGTTTCCGCTCGCCATATATTCGATAGATTGGCTCAAAGAGGCGTCGATGCATGGAATTCTATTATAGTAGCATATGCTCGAATTTGTCCGAGAGAAGTTTTAAACCTTTACTATAAAATGATAGCTGAGGGAGTTAGACCTGATAGCTCCATTTTCACGGTCGCGCTAAAGGCCTGTTCAAGCTTGATGGAGCTGGAAGCGGGCAAGGAAATTTGGCATCAAGCTATGGATTTTGGATATAGGCATGATGTTTTTGTTGCGTCATCGGTTTTGAATTTGTATGCTAAAAGCGAGAAAATGGATAATGCAAAAGCGGTGTTTGATCAAATGATGAAACGGGATATTGTGAGTTGGACTACTATGATAACAGGATTTGTAAAAAGCAAACGAGCATCGGAAGCCATTGATACTTATAGGAGAATGCAAAAGGCGGGGTTTGATGGTGACGAAGTTGCAATAGTGGGGTTGATTCAGGCTTGTGGTAGTCTTGGTGATTCAACATTGGGTCTTTCTATTCATGGGTATATGGTTAGGAGAGAGATGGCCATGGATAATATCCTACTTCAAACTAGCCTTATTGATATGTATGCTAAGAACGGGTTACTGGAGCTTGCCTTGCTTGTCTTCAAGGAGATGCCACGCAAGAATGTTATTTCTTGGGGAGCACTAATATCCGGTTTTGCTCAGAATGGTTTGGCAGAGAAAGCGCTTGTATTGCTGCTTGAGATGCAGAGTTTGGGGTTCAAACCAGATTATGTTTCTCTTATCAGTGCGCTTTTGGCATGTTCACAACTGGGATATTTGAAATGGGGAAAATCTCTGCATGCATGTGCTGTTAGAAGGCTTCTTTTTGAACAAGTTTCAGGCACTGCATTGATTGACATGTATGCAAAATGTGGAGCACTTTCTTATGCACGTACCTTATTTGACCAAATAGATTCTAGGGACTTGATATTGTGGAATGCAATGATTGCTAGCTATGGAATCCATGGAGATGGGAAGGAAGCTCTCTCACTATTCCTCCAGATGAGAGAAACAGACTTAAATCCAGATCAAGCAACTTTTGCTTCTCTTCTATCAGCTTGTAGCCACTCAGGACTAGTAGAAGAAGGTAAATACTGGTTTCATTTCATGGTTTATGAATCTAAGATCCAGCCAGATGAGAAGCATTATGCTTGTATGGTTGATCTTTTGAGCCGGGCAGGACGAGTGGAAGAAGCTTATCAGCTGATAGAATCAATGCACGTTGAACCAGGACTTTCCATTTGGGTTGCTCTTTTGTCAGGTTGCTATAATTATAGAAAATTATTGACTGGAGAGATAGCTGCAAAGAAGATTCTCGAGTCAAATCCAGATGATTTGGGAATTTATGTTTTAGTTTCCAACTTCTTTTCCATGGCCAAGAAGTGGGATGAAGCAGCTATTTTGAGGAAGATCATGAGAAACACAGGAATGAGGAAAGTGCCTGGTTATAGTGCAGTGGAAGTGAATGGGACGCACCAAGTTTTTTTAACGGAAGACAAGAAACACCATCAATATGAAGACATGTTGCAAATATTGGGTATCCTGGATGATGAGATGAGAGCTAACAGGTGTGTCCCAGAGACTGAGTTGGTGTTTCAGGACACAGGACATTTAATGTGTAATCAATTTGAGATCCTTGTTGTTGAAAGCCCAAATTTCCCATCACGGTAACAGCTGCTTGCTGTGGAGCTTTGGTTTCTAATTAGCACAGGACCGGGTATAGAAAAACTTTGGAGATCAGACCCTCGCCATTGAACAATTCATATCAAACCAAAGGACTCCCCAGCAGGTTCTAGCAGTTTTTCATTTAGTTCCACATGTACAATGTCAATAAGATATCCGACATTGTTAATCTCTAAACCTGCCTCCCATGATACAGTAGTTCACTGAGGACATAAAATACCCTTGGAACTGGAAGACTCGGTTACAATCAGATGTTCATTCATTTAGGAGCTTTTTATTTGGCTGGCCAAGAAACAAAAAGCCTACGAAAGGAAAAGAAAAGGTAGATGCAAATGAAAAGGCATTTATTTCTTCAACTGCTATATATATGGACCAGCTTTCCATCAGAAAACTGAGGCTCTGATGTTTTTGTGATGGAATTATCCTGCTCCCTGACACTGATCAGGAATTGAATATAATCTTATAGGCTTTTAATCTTAATGCACATAAAGAAGATGAGAAAAATAAGGGAAAATCTCACCTAGTTTCCAAACTAATAGTTAAGTATTTCTACATAGTTAATAATCTTTTGATTGCAAGCCCTAGCTGTTAAATTTCATTTGCTCAAACTGCTTGTGAGCTGGTGGGTGAAAGTGAGACACTTAGGCTGAAGAAGCTGGAGGAATTGAGAACAAACATTGAAACTCTTAGATAATAAAAACATGCTAATGATTATAACAATAACTTGCCTGTTGTATATGCTTTATGTAATACGAATCATGACCTTGAATTTAATGTATATGAAATCTGCGTAACTTTTTTTTGCAGCGGTTTTGATCATTAGAGCAGCGTGCTGATATAGGAAAAGAAAATTGCCACCATACTATAGGTTTGCTCCTAAACACATTGTGAAGCTCTTGGAGTTTTTTCCAATAATTGTATTCAAATGTAAGATATGCTTGTTGAAGCTCAGCTTCTTTTCCATTCCCCAAACTTCCAATAATTAGCTTAAATGAAATCTAATAAAGTCATTTTCACCATAAGGTTCAAAATTAATAGTAAAAGATGCTTGGAAGACAAGAGCCACCATCAACATGAAGACGTTTGCAATTGTTAGGTATTCCAGATGATGAGACTGAGACGAGAGCTATCAGATGCGTAATAGAGACTGAAGTGGTGTTTCATGTTTCTTGAGATGAAAGAAGTGCAGACATTTATTTAGTGATCACTTTGTGATCCTCGTTGCTTAAAGCCCAAACTTCCAATCACACTAGCAGCCCGTTTTGTGGAGCTTTCATCTAATCACAATTAGCACTGAAAGGGCCAAGGGAAATTTTGGAGTCAATATCCTAGTATTCTTTGAACAATTTGCGTCAAGCAAAAGCACTCCCCTTGCAGTTATTCACTTGGTTCCACGTGCATATCTTGTCTGAAAGATTTTTGACATTGTTAATCTCTGAAGTTTAAACCTGCC
>CAOGCB010578896.1:0-12673 GCA_948266635.1 Cnidoscolus chayamansa | reverse complement strand
AAACTTTAGAATAATGAAGATTACGTATTCACTATAATTTCCATTAACTCTTTCTCCCCCATAATTGTAAGGTTCCATAAACATTGATTGTGGGGCTGATCAAGATTATTTGGACGAGGAAACTGGAATATTTTACCATTCTGACAAAGATTTCATAAGCACGGGAAAGAATCAGTATGAATCCCCGGGAAACTTTGAGCGCATAGCTCAGAGTTTAAGGTACTTTCCCAAAGGAATAAAGAATTGCTACACACTGAGACCTGAGCAACGCAAAAATCAGATGTACCTTATCAGAACTTTCTTCTTTTATGGAAATTATGATGCTAAAAATCAATTTCCAAAGTTTGATTTGTATCTTGGTGGTGATCATTGGGTGACAGTGCAAGCACGTTCAACTGGTTTGGATGGAGAATTCCATGAGATATTTTATTTTTCTCCAAATGATGCTATTAACTTGTGTCTCATAAATACTGGCTATGGAACCCCTTTTATTTCAGCAATAGAAGTGAGATTTGTGAAACAATCCATTTATAGAGTGAACTCCAGATCCCTATGTGTAATGGGGCATTTTGACCTTGGATACCAAACCAATATGCGTGTAAGGTAAATTGTTTTTCTTGTCTTTTTTTCTTTATACCAATTTCATAATTATATACATACATGGCTTGCAATATATTTTGACAAAAGGTTTCAGGTACAAGGATGATGTCTATGATCGCTTCTGGTACCAATATACCTGTAACAGTTGCGTTACATTGGAAATCCCCTCAAATATCGACGTCCAGAGCAGCAACAATACACTTCAAATACCCCTTCAAGTTTTAAGAACTTCAAATAAACCTCCAAGTTCCCTCAGATCATTTGATCTCTCCGGTAGATATACGTATTACTATGGCTATGACTATGAATTCTACGCATGCTTTTACTTCGCCGAAAACGAAGAATTACAGATTTCACAAGGCAAACCACCCAGAGAATTCACCATCACTTTTAATGGTGCCATCTATGGACCCTTTACCCTCCGATACTTGAAGCCTCTCGCCATTTGTTCTGGACCTAGCAAATCAAGAAACCCTGGACATCTTGAGATTTTTATCAATTCAACTGCACGGTCTGAACTTCCACCTATCGTCAACGGCTTCGATATGTTCTCTGTAATGCCGCCCCCTCTCTCACCTACAGACCCAGCAGACGGTAGGATCATTCAATCTGCATTTGTCTTCTAATAGGCAATGTTACGTGCTTCTTTCTATATCACCCAACTTGTGCTTTTTGTTATGAATGAATGATCGTAGTTGATGCTATAACGACCATCCAGCAAACATACAAGGTTAATCAAGATGATAGCTGGCAAGGAGACCCATGTCTGCCAAAAAATTATACTTGGACTGGATTGAACTGCAGCTATGACCGCAGTTCTCCAAGGATCATCTCTGTGTGAGTTCATTTTGAAATTATCTTTCTGATCATAATGCATGGCACATATCTCTCTCTTACTCAGCAAATCATGAGCAGGAACCTCAGTGCATGTAATTTGGCAGGAGAGATTTCTTCCTCATTCTCCAAGCTAAAAGCGATACAGTCCTTGTAAGTATTGATTGACTTGTAACAAATTTTTGGTTCTGAGCTGCATTGTACACAAATACCAGCCAGCTCCATGCATCTACTATCTCACTTCAAATGAACATGAAGGTTTCATACATGCATATATATACAAACACAACAACTAGAAGCATATATATTTGAATATTTCTTTGACATCTACTCATGCAAAATAATAATAATAATAATAATAATAATAATAATAATAATGATGATGATGATGATGATGATGATGACAAGCCGCTTCCTTTCCTTTCAGAGATTTATCTGGCAATGAACTAACTGGAACAGTTCCAGAATTTTTAGCCCAACTGCCAAATTTAACTGTTCTGTAAGTTAATGATGAGCTTTGATATTGCCATGAGAAATTTGAGGTCGAGTATACAGATGATTTATTTATTTTCTTTTTTTTTTTCAGAAATTTAACAGGAAACAAGCTCACAGGTTCAGTTCCTCTCTCTCTTGTGCAAAAATCTAACAATGGACTATTGCAGTTGAGGTTTGAACCATCTTATATCAATTGATTTCCTTACATCATCATCAATCATCTGATGATTGATCCCTAAAATATTTAACAATGCCATACTTAATGGCAGCTTGGAAGGCAATCCAAATTTATGCCAGACAGATTCTTGTAAGAACAAGAAGCAAAATGTTCTTCTTCCAATTGCTGCATCCGTTGCAACAGTTATGGTGCTTCTCTTACTCAGCAGTATATTTTTCTTTAGGAGAATGAAAAGACAAGAGGGTAATTTTTTTCATTTTAAAACAACTTTTTTTTTTCTTTGTCCATTTGCATCTTTCAAATTCCATCTATTTTGATGCTTTCTCAGCAACCTCACAATCTAAGAAGGAAGGATTAGTAATTTTAACGACTCGGTCCTTTAGTTATTTAGAGATTACTACTATTACTAAGAACTTTGAAACCGTCATTGGAGAAGGAGGGTTCGGAAAAGTTTACTTAGGGACTCTGGAAAATAACACTCAAGTTGCAGTGAAGCTACTCTCTCAAAATTCAAGGCAAGGCTATAAGGAATTTCAATCTGAGGTCAGAATTCAGACGTAATGATTCTACGATTTCTACATTGATTGAATTATTTATTCTTCTTTGAGCCATACTACAGATACATATACCGTATAATATTAGTAGCTAAAATGGATTAGCCATTTGAAATGCAGGCAAAACTACTGATGATTGTCCATCACAAGAACTTGGTTTCTCTAATTGGGTATTGCGATGATGGGCATAATAAGGCTCTGATTTATGAGTACATTGTTAATGGAAATTTGCAAGAGCAGTTATCAGGTAACTCCAAATATCTTAATCACTTCAGAACACACGTGTCTGATGATACTATTTCATACACCTCAACACCACCACTGGAACAGAAGATTTATATATTTTGGTTGCAGGAACAAATGGAAGTACATTGAATTGGAATAAAAGAATGCAGATTGCAGCAGATGCAGCACAGGGTTCTCTAGCTGATCCATTTCATATTCTTCAAATTATTTTTTCTCTTCATTGATAGTTTCTTGCTCCTTAATGGCTAAATGGAATTGCAGGATTGGAGTATCTGCATAACGGTTGCAGGCCACCTATAATCCACAGGGATTTAAAGACTTCCAACATCTTATTAAATGAAAGATTTCAAGCAAAGATAGCTGATTTTGGGCTATCAAGAGCTTTCGCAAATGAAAGCGGTTCGCATATAACAACTTGTCCTGCAGGCACATTGGGCTATCTGGACCCTGAGTAGGTGTTCAGCTCTACATTTATTCTAATGGTCTCCATCTTTTCATCTAATAGTCTGCTGATGTCCAGTTATTTTTTGTTTCATTTTTCCAAATAGGGCGGCGGCATCAGGAAATTTTAACAAGAAAAGTGATATATACAGTTTTGGGATTATTCTACTAGAGCTGATAACTGGTCAGCCTGCCATAAAAAGAGACGTCAATGGAGAAAACATACCAATACAACAGTGGGTCACACCAATAATTGAAAATGGTGATATTAGAAGCATAGTTGATCCCAGGTTACAAGGAGACTTTAACACAAATTCTGCTTGGAAAGCTGTGGAGATAGCCATGTTATGTATACAGGATAATGGAAATCGAAGGCCGGACATGATTGATGTATTGGTTGAACTAAAGGAATGTTTGGCTGCTGTTGGATCTCCGAGGATGGATAGGGGAAGGACAAGATCAATGACTTCACATGAAATGATGTCTTTGGAAATCGACACTGAAATGGCTCCTTGTCCAAGATAGTCACACGAAATGACGAGTTTTAAACTACTGGTCATGTTTCTATATTGTCAATTAGTCATATTCTTGTGTAATTTTGTGGTGAAAGTTGTATTTGCTTTATGCAACAGGGCTCAAGCATCAGGAAACTTCAACAAAAAGAACTGATGTTTATAATTTGTTTCTGAAGCTTTATTTGAGAAGTATAATTATGATCACAAAATTGGGCTTTCTTCTCTGTCCTTGTCAATGAGATATTGGGCTTTCTGCGTCAAATTCTGTGTTTGGGACCTAAGAAACAGTAAGGATTTCACTAGTGGATGGCATGAACATTAATGAGACGGCCTGAGATGTAATTTTTCCAATTCATCTAATAAACTAAAAACAATAGCAATGTTGAGTGTCCATGACCTATGTTGAGCAGACAAGACATGTAGGCAGTTGACATCTTTACTCTTGTACAAATACTGTACCAGCTCTTGGTATGTTATTCAATGCTAATTAACCAGAACCTGCAGCCATGGAACTAAATTGCTTAATTGGTTTCCTTTATTGGGTTCAGTTCATCGTTTATGCAACAACCCTCTAGTCAACTCAGGATGGTCCTGAGTCTTGAGTAGAAGTTAAATGCAACTTGGTCCCTGTAGTCAACTCCTGCAAGTTTATAGAGAACCAACCTGGCAAATGCCTAAGAGATATAGATGAGAAGCTAAACCCAACCATATTAGATGGCTTTCATTTATTATGGTATTGGATCTAGTAAGGATTTTGGGGTTTTGGCCATGAACCACTTTATTATCAAATCACTGACACAAGTTGCACATATAATCTGGTTATATGAAATAGAATAAAAAAACTATGAAGGGATGATTGACTAATACAGTATATCTTAATCAGTATCCTTAAATCTATAGAGTTTTATCTCTCTTGTATCAAAAGTTTGATAATCCTCAACTCTAAAAGGCCTTCCTCACTCCGGCTCGACAGTGCAAGAGGGGAGGTAAATCACGGTACACGGCAGCTCCTTAGATGGGAGACCCAGGGGCCCGGTGCGCACAAGGAGCCCATCCAAAAAATGAAACTTCCATACTGCCGCTGCTGGGACTCGAACATTGGCTCTTTAATACCAACTCTGCCATCCGAGTACCAACCGTGCTAAGCCCGTGCGGGCAGCTTTATCTCTTTTCTATGCAAATATCAACAAGGACTAGTTAATTCTCTCTTAATTTCCATGGAAAACAGGACTATATTGAGGTTGCTTTCATAGAAAGCACTTCTTAACTGAAAATTCAGGCTTCTTTAATTAATTAATTCCTCTTTTCTGGCCTGCCAATCTCAAAATAATAATAATAATAATAATAATTCTTTTTTTTAAAAACAAAATAAAAATAAACACAAATTAAATATTTTTTCTTCATTTTATTTAAAAAAATTACTTAGCACCCTTTTCTTCATTTTCAGTAATTAAACTTTATTAAAAATATAACTATTAAATTCCTAAACTTTATGAAAATATAATGAAAAATATGTATAAATTGTAAGTAAATCGTTACTAATTTAATTGTCGCAATAAAAATAGTCAGAAAATAGTCATTAATATAGTTTAATGATTATTTTTTTATATTTTTATCGGTAAATTATCATTGAATTTTATTTTTTTTATAGTTAAAAAATATTAATAATGAAAATATTAATATTTTATTAAAAAGATGATACGTAATATCAAATATAATATATTGATGCTGCAAGTGACCAGCTGGGTAATGCTTGGAAGGAACCATAATAACTCATGCACATGCAGCTCTCACATATTATGTACACTCTCATTTATCACTCCCAACTACTCTCCTTTTCTCCTTTATTACTTCAGCTTTGCATGTCAACTAGCTTGCCTATGAACAGTTTTGACATTGGAATGAACTCATGAAAATTTGGGAAAATGGGTGAGTTTAGTCCTTAACACACTGTCTTGCTCTTGCATCTTTACTTGCTGTGGTAACTTGTATAGAAGTAAGAAACCAAGTAGAAAAGAAGATATTTAAAGAGAAGCAAAGAAAAATCTCTTGGGAATGTATTTTTGAAATTCAAAGTTGAATATGATGTATGCTATGAATGCTAATGTATCTACTTTAACAACTCATATTTATGAATTATCAGCCATTCTCAACTTCCATCTTCCTTCTTCAAAGACCTGCTAATCCAGCTAAGTCACTTTCAAGTTCCTCTATAAAGAGTCGAGTTAGAATAAATCCTCTCACCTAAACACACCACTGCAGGTCGAAAAACACAAATGGGTATCTACTCTAGAGGAGCAGTAGCCATGGTTTTGGCCTTGGCAATTGCATTTTTGAGTGGTGGGTATGCACAAGATACACTTGTTCCTGCGATCATTACATTTGGTGACTCAGCTGTGGATGTTGGGAACAATGACTATCTCCCTACACTTTTCAAGGCTAATTACCCTCCTTATGGAAGGGACTTCGTCAATCGACAGCCTACTGGAAGGTTCTGCAATGGAAAATTAGCCACCGACATAACAGGTACCTACAGACCAATTATCAAGTGCGAGAATAGTTTGCTTCTGCTTGTAAAATCTACACTATACATCAATGCACCAATGGTTTTTTTTTTTTTTTTTCTGCAGCTGAAACTCTTGGGTTTAAGACTTATCCTCCTGCGTATCTTAGCCCAGATGCATCAGGAAAAAACCTTCTTATTGGAGCTAACTTTGCATCAGCTGCATCTGGTTATGATGAAAATGCTGCCACCTTAAATGTGAAGTTTTTGGACTTATTTATGTACATAACTAATCAGTTATTCACTAGAAGGCTTAATTTCTCTAACAAAATTCATAAATTGGGTTGCAGCATGCAATTCCATTGTCTCAACAGTTGCAGTACTTCAAGGAATACAAGAGTAAGCTAACCAATGTTGCAGGAAGCGACCAATCAGAATCAATAATCAAGGGTGCACTCTACTTGTTGAGTGCAGGAAGTAGCGACTTCCTCCAGAACTACTATGTCAATCCTTGGGTAAACAAACTCTACACTCCTGATCAGTATGGATCATTCCTTGTCACTGCGTTTACAAGCTTTGTTAAGGTATATTCTAAATTTTCTGCTAGCTCTGTGTAGAACATGCAAAGTGATATTAAGTAGCCAAAAAAAAAAATTCTGCGAATCTATTTTGCGAACAGGACGTGTATGGCTTGGGAGCTAGGAGACTTGGGGTAACTTCACTCCCACCATTAGGTTGCCTTCCAGCAGCTCGGACCTTATTTGGGTTTCATGAGAGTGGGTGTGTCTCCAGGATCAACACTGATGCGCAGCAATTTAACAAGAAGATAAACTCAGCTGCTGCGAGTCTTCAAAAGCAACTTCCTGATCTAAAGATTGTCATCTTCGACATCTTCAAGCCACTCTATGACCTTGTTAAATCCCCTTCAGCTAATGGTAACAAATTCAGGAATCCTAAGAGAAAGGAAATATTTTAATTTTGGTGGTTGGATTATTATGACAGTGTTTTCTATTATGTTTTGATAGGTTTTGTGGAAGCAACAAGAGGGTGCTGTGGGACAGGGACTGTAGAGACCACATCGTTTTTGTGCAATCCGAAGTCTATAGGAACATGCCCCAACGCCACCCAGTATGTGTTTTGGGACAGTGTCCATCCATCTCAGGCGGCTAATCAGGTTCTTGCAGATGCACTGATTGTTCAGGGCTTCGCTCTCCTTTGATGCTCTTATACAATATTGTTATCCTTGTGACATACCTCTTGTATGAGAATTGCATTTCTGTTACTGTCTTAATCAAAGTTTGTCTTCAATTTCATGTAACTGAAGAAACTTATTTCCTACTATGAGAAGTTAAATTGCAAATTTAAACTTATTTCCTACTCTGATTTTCAATTCAAATTTTTTTCCTTCATTTATTTAATCTTTATTTATTATGACTTATCAATTATATGTATATATATAGCATAATTTTATTAGTGAGAACCATAGCATTCAGCTCCAAGAAATCAAGAACCATCCCTCATTTGTTATTTCTCCTCAAACCCAAGGTCGATCAAGGGGTAGAAGGCATTGTCATAGCAAGTAGAAAATAAAATCTCCTGGTGAAGGCCATGCTATCTATACTAGTGAAGATTTACAGCGCAACTAGGGAAAAAAAAATTATTGCATCAATGGACAAAGAAGGTCATTTCAAACTGCACCCTCTTCTGATGGGCACTGTGAAGTCGTACCAAGAATCTTGGATATGCCACCGACTCTTAGTAGTTAAAGGAGCGAACAGACTTGGGCAAAATTGCACCTTTATCTGCAATCTTCAAAGCATTGATCTCCTTCAGCACTTGAGCTGCCCTGTCAACTTGTAAGGCATTGGCCTCCATCAGCATTCCCGTCATATTCCCTGGACACTCAGGCTGCACAAACACAGAGAGGAAGTGGAAGTCGATTATGAAATATGCCATATCACATGCACATGCTCGCATTCATACACAGACGAGGACACAATTAGATAGATAGAGGTTTCCTCATAGAGCCTATATTAATTTCTAGAAATGAGAACTTCTAGAATCCACAAACCTGAATATTCTCAACAAGGGGGTGGAGACAATTCCCTATGTCTTTCTTGGAGTCATAAGGAGAATTTTCCGCAGTAAGACATGTTGATGTTGTAGCCTGTGATCCTCCGCAAGTAATTCCTGCACCTCCACCTTTCTTGCTCCACCTTCTCCTAAGATCAAATTTTTGAATCCCAGCATGACCATAGTTCAGATCTCGATCACGAAGATGTGAGTTAGCATGTTTCACAGACTACAAAGCAAAATTTAACAGAAATCAGGGAAGAAGTTAGCAAATGAAAGTAACAGTATAATGAAAATTTGACATTAAGCAAACTAGGAAATCCTTTTCAAAAAGCTAAAATGAAATAAAGAAAATTAGGACGTACAAGAGGTTGGCAGGACTGCGCTGAGGGATTCTGAGTGCTATGGTGCGTTTGTCCCACTGGAATCTGTAAATAAGTATGAAGAATAGCAACTGAAATATACAGAGATCTATTCATAAAAAGTTAGTGCATAAAAGATAATCCTTACATATGAGCAAAACCGTTGGTAGTAATTCACAGTTCCCAAAGGATGTTGGACTCCCATTGCTGCACCAAAATTTTGATATGAGATTGCTTGCTGCAGGAAAGGGATTGGTGGATGGAAAGTGGACAAATCGTAATAAACTGGGCCAATTGGAGGTGCAATGACATTGCAGTTAGAAGGATATAGTGACTGAGATTGGCATGCAGGAAAATACTTCTCCATTTCCAGGTTGTGATCTTTTTTACACTTGGCGATTGCCACATAGAGACACTTTCCCTCTAACATGATTCCTAAGGTAATAATAACATGAGATTAAGTAACAAGGAAACTGAGTATGAAAATCGAACTGGCAAATAGAAGCAGCATGAAAAATGGGGGAGAATTAGTTACCATTCAAAGTGGTCAGAGCTTGCTTTGCATCTTCAGGATTTGAAAAGCGCACAAATCCAAAGCTTTTACTTACTCCATTATCATGCCTCATCACTTTTGCTGAAACAATCTTTCCACAGGTACTGAATATTTCTTGTAATTTGTTGTCATCGATGCATGCGTCAAGATTCTTCACATACAAATTCAATAATTTCAACTTCTCATTACAGTTATTGAAACTATCTTTGTATTTATGTCGTAACATCTTTATTCTCTCGGTTTTCTTTTGGGCTCTTCCCACAAACAAAGTCCTGGAACCTGATTCACATATCATTTCATTTGTTATTGACCTGCATAATATGCAATGAATAGGCCAGTGAAACAAAGAGGAATATTTTCAAAAATCTACCAAGTAGAGAACCATTTAAAGCAGCAACAGCTTTCTTAGCACCTTCTGGTGAATCAAAGTTGACAAATCCAAAACCTCTAGATGTCCCATCAGGATCTTTCATGATGACAACATTACAAACCTTCCCAAATACAGAAAACATGTTTTGAATGGTATCCTCTGTCACATTATCAGCCAGATTTTTAACATATAGATTTGTAAATTTTGATTCTTCATAAAGTGCAGCTGCTGTCCTCTCAGTTTTTTTGACAAATTTGGATACATACCTGAGAAGAACATGTAAATAAATATCAATCAGAACTTCACCGACCATTAAAAATCAACAACTATACAAGATAAGATAGCAATTAAAAATAAATAAATGTAGCAAAGACAATATTCTGTTCCAAAAATAGCAGTAGATTTGATATCAACAAATGTATTAATGGAAAAGAAGTGCTAGCAAAGCACATCTACAAGCAATGAGAAGTCTTGTTAGATGATCCATTGCTTAGAAAAGAACAATATAGAAATAATTAACATAAGCTGATATAAAGGGAGTACATGTGAAAAAAGTCCAAATGTCTTCTTATGTGTAAGGTGACTCAAAATTGCAGGGGATAACCAAAATTAAACTTCGAGTTGTATAATTCATCTTATGACCAAACTCCAATTACCATGCCAAAGCACAGTTTTCCCATATTTGACCTCAATAAGGCAACTTTAATTTACTAGAAACTGCAGCAACATAAACGATCCAGTGCTTTTATATATTGGATTCCCATCAAAGAGGAAAAAAAGCACCATCCAATTCCGAGGAACCATAAGAAACATCATGCACTTCTAAACAATTTGCCTACGTGTCCATTTGTTTGTCAGTGAAAAAGAAGCCTGCTAATGAATACCTGCTATTCAAAGAAGCATGAAAGAGCACAAAGTGAAGAAAAACTAAAATTAAATTAAATAGACAGCTAGCATTCAAAAAAAATGATAACTTTTGGGGTAACAACTAGAGACAAGGTAAAGGGGACTCACAGTTTCTTTCCTTCGAGCATAGTATCATGGAGAGCAGTTTGAGCAGCCAATGCAGAATTCTCTGAATCAAACTGGACGTACCCAAAACCCTTACTCTTGCCATGTTCTTCAACCACCTTGCAAGAAAGTATAGTCCCAAACTCACAGAACATGCTCTCCAAGCGAGCACTATCAACTGAAGAATCTAGATTCTTCACAAAAAGATTGCCTATGCCACTCTTTCTTGCAAAAGGGTCCCTCTGAGACCACATCAACCTCATGGGTTTTCCCTTCAAGTATGTATGATTTAGTTTATACAAAGCTTCGGACGCTGGTGGAAATGGAAAAAGAAGCAAACTCCCATTAGAGACAATTTTCAGAACATAAATATCACCTCCCAAAAAATATTAATAAATACATAAAATCCAAGGACTAAACATATCATTCTTAGGTATGTTAGAAGAAAAATGAGCCGCTCTACCAACAAAGATTAGGCCTGAGTAATTTTTTGAAAATCACAACAGCATAAGAGTAATTTCCAACTTTCCTAACTTTCACCAGCTTCCAGACTTGATTAAGCAGCTGTAATGAGTCAAAAGAATTTAAATAGACAAAGGAATTATAGTTCACTATTCGAAACAGAAACGCCAAACATTAGTAAGGAATAAGGAATAGAAGCACGAGTGCACAACACATGAACAGGAAGAAACCCCATAGTTTGCAATACCATATCGACATGGAAGCCAAAAATTACCGATATCATAATTATGTCGAATATATGAACCACGACAAGACATGAATACATGCAGAATTTAAAGTTCTTGGCAAAATATATTCAAATGTACGTAGGAATTGAGTTTGAAAGCCAAAAGCAATGTCAGCAGAACCAAAAAAAAAAACGGAAAAAGTAAACGATATTCATAATTTCATATTCAAAGACCAACAGAGAGAAGACTTAGGGAGATAAAAGATAATGCAAAAAAAAAAAAAACACGGCGTACAGAACACACGCACAGAGACAGGGAGAGAGAGTGGAGAACCAATCTCAGAACCAAGAATAAACATACAATATTCACGTACCAAAAAGAAATAGAGGGAGATTCTTTCCACAGGTAGGAGTAAGAGATATACAGAGCTTGAAGAGTACCAAAAAGAACTAAAGATCGCAGCAATATATACATACGCACATAATATATATAAAGGAGCTGAAAAGAAATGGTAGTTTGCAAAATAAACATAGAAAATATTAAAACCATCCAGTAAAGCACCAAAACCCAAATATCCGTTTCTCAAGAAATGAAAACCCAAATCCCCAAAAAGTTTCGACATGCATCCGCATAAATTATACACATTGATAAAGTTCTTAGAAAGAGAAACCGATAAACAACCAAGAAAAACCAGAAATTCCCCTTGTACAAAGAATGTAGCGATAATGGATTATACCTTGAGCGTGAGAGTAGAAGTTAACATAGCCATAACAAAGAGACTTTCCGGTGTAAGCACAACGGCAGAGGCGAAGGGTGAAAAAGGGACACACTGAACAAAATGCAGTTTTCAGGTCCGTTTCTGTCACTTCCGGGTCCAAGTCACCGACGTACAGCGATGTCCTTGGTGTCAGGTCCCCCGTTGGCTGCAGTGACGGTGCCGCCGCCATTGATTTTCTTGCTCTAAAATCGCATATACAGAGAGAGAGAGAGAGAGAGAGAGAGAAAGAAGGGTTTTCGCCTTCTGGCTCTGCGGAGACAGGAAAAGAGTAGGAGGGAATTTTGTTTGTTATAACGGTGAGCTCTTAGCTGTGTGTATGCGTGTGTGTTTTTGCAGGTGTGAATGGATGGATACTCGCTTCAAGTACGAGATACTCGGCTACTCGCTACCAGATAATGCAAAGCGTACCAAGGTGGCCCCACAAATGCCTTTTTGCTATTCGGTATCGAACGATGTCGTTTTCGCCAGAGC
>CAOGCB010578866.1:0-14397 GCA_948266635.1 Cnidoscolus chayamansa | reverse complement strand
ATCTAATTTCATTGGGCCTTTGTAGCCCAGATCTGATTTCATTGGGCCTTTTAAGCTTAATCTGATTTAGCTTAAATTTGCTTAACTATATGAAATGCATGCATTATATTTCACTCACAAAATGCATCAATGCTTAAATTGAAAGAGATAAGGTTTAAGAAATGTGTACCTGGTGCAGAAGATTACCACTGCGGAGCTTCAACTTGTCGATCAATTAATCAGCTTATAGAATTAATCTTTAAGGTGATCACAAAAGCAACAAGACTAATGCAAAAATGCAATGCAGAAAGCTATAAAGAATCGCCAGAAGCGAGGAGGGAGAGTGAATGGCTGAAAGATCTAGCCGGTGTACTGAAAACTGGGCTGAAAACTGCCTTTTATAGGCAAAAATAAGCGTTGGTGCGGTTATCACCGCGGTGCGCTGCGGTCGTGGCCGCAGCATGGGCCCTACTGTCATGACCATGGCTTCACCCGCGGCAGGCCGCGGTTGCGGCTCCGGTCGTGGCCGTGGCGGTGGCCTACGGTCAGGACCGCGGTGGTGGCCGCAACTGTGACCGCGGTGCACCGCGGTCATGGCCGCGGTGAAGACCACGGCCACGACCGTAGTGACCTGCGGTTGCGGTTGCCGGAATGTTGTCTTTTTGCTCGGTTTTCATTCCAAGGCCTTTTCTATGAGTTCCATATCTCTGAAAATTATTCTGAAGATACCTTTGGGTTCCTCACGACATTCTGGCGAGGGCGGTCCGAACCGCCGGCGGCTTACGACCGCATCGGACTCCGGTCTGGCCGGATTGTTTGCAGTCCAGGAAAACATTTTTTCGAACCTCAAAATTCGAGTATTCACATGGTCATTAAGGCTTCCAAATAAAAGATGAAATTGTCTGTCCTGTACTGAAATTCAGCAATCAGACAGTTTTGACCTGTACTTGTTCTCACTATATTTTCATACCTCAAACAATAGCATTTGGTAAAATGGCATTCGAGCAATTGTAGCCAACATGCACAGATTTTTATTGGTATATCATTCATTATTTTTAGACATCAATTAATTCTCCAAAATAGGAACACAATATAGATGTTTTTCATTATCATGTCCATGATTATTTTTACCTAAATAATTTTATTAAAATTCACATGTGATGAAAATGTTCTTTATTCAATCATATATGTACATACTCATATTTTGACATTACACACTTATTTATCCAAATTTTGGTGTGTTACACAAGCTCTAGCCTTTACCGTATTTCCTTCACTGAAACCCCCCTTATAAGCCCCCTCTCCTACCAAATCATTATCCTAGTCATTACATTTCTTGCTTGTGCCTCCTGAAAGCTGCCAATAATTGTAAAGAACGTTCTTAGACCCACAGTTTGCAAAGTAATAGAGAAAATGTAGAATAATGAAGGAAAATTCCATTTGGGTACTTAATGGATGTGTTTTGTCCATATAAAATCATTTTAACACTTTTTCCGTATAAGCTTATTGATGGAGGAAAATTCCATCTTTTAGATGTTCAATCTGTATGCCGAGGCAAAACTTTGTTTTTCCAAGATCTTTCATTTCAAATTCTTTTTTCAAATAATTTGCTGCCTTTTGAAGCTCTTCAAAAGTTCCAATAATATTTAAATCATCAACATACATATCAATTATAATAAATTCTTATCTCGATTTTTTTATGAAAACACAAGGACAAATTGGGTCATTTTTATAACATTCATTTAGTAAATATTCACTGACACGTTTATACCACACATCCAAATTGTTTTAATCTGTATAAGGATTTTTTAATTGTATTGAACAATTTTCTCGAGAAATTTTACATGTTTTAGGTATTTTAAATCCTTTTGGTATTTTCATATACATTTCACTATCAAGTGAATCATATAAATAAGCTATAACAACATCCATTAAACGCATCTCAAGCTTTTTATATATTGCCAGATGATAGCATATCTAAATGTAATTGCATCTACTACAGGAGAATATGTCTCTTCATAATCAATTTCAGGTCTTTGTCAAAACCTTGTGCTACAAGTCATGCTATATATCTTATGATTTCATTTTTCTCATTTTTTTTCCGCACATATACCCATTTGTACCCCACTGGCTTTACACCATTAAGTGTTTGGACTACATGCTAAAAAATCTCACGTTTTGAAGGTGAATTTATTTTTGCCTAAATTGCGTCTTTCCATTTTGGCCAATTATCTATGTGTGTACATTGTTCAACTGATCTAGGTTCAAGATCCTCATTTTGTTCTATGATATCAATAGCCACACTATAAGCAAAAATATTATTAACAATAATATCTTTTTGGTTCCATTTTTCACCAATAGAGACACAATTGATAGATATATCTTCATTTTCAATATTTTCAGGTACTTGAACCTCTTCTGAGGTATTACGATTAGTTATGCCTTTAATACCTTTATGAATACCTGCCTCCATAATATGACATCTTGATTATTTGCTCTATTCTTTTTTCTAGGATTTTTATCTTTTGAACCAATTGGTTTACCTCACTTCAGGTGTGGTTGACTATTATTTGCACTATCAAGTTGTCCTACAGGGACATTAATTCGAATTGGGGCATTTTCAGCTGGTATATACGATTTAGTGACTCTTTTTGTGTCAGTAAATACATTTGGCAGTTTATTTGCAATATTCTGCAAATTAATTATCTTTTGAACTTCTTGTTCATATTGCTTTGTTCAAGGATCTAGATGAGATAATGATAATTCATTTCATGCAATTTCTTTTTTCAACTTTTTATTTTGTCCCCCTAATGTTGGAAAAATTGTTTCGTCAAAATGACAATCATTAAATTGTGCTGTAAATAGATCTTTAGTCAATGGTTTAAGATATTTAATTATAGATGGAGATTCATACCCAACATAAATTCCTAATATTCTTTGAGGACCCATCTTTATGCATTTTGTGGAGCAATCGGAACATATATTGCACATCCAAAAATTCTAAGATGGGAAATATTTGGTTCATGATGAAATGCCAATTGTAATGGAGAGAACTTATAATAACTTGTTGGCCTAATGCAAATAAGTGATGCTTCATTAAAATAGCATGTCCCCACACGGAAATGGGAAGTTTTGTTCTCATGAGCAATGGTCTAGCAATTAACTGGTGGAGACGTTTAATAAAAGATTATACTAAACCATTTTGTGTATGAACATGTGCAACCAGCCTTTCAATAGTTATTCCAATTGACATACAATAATCATTGAAAGCCTGAGTTATAAATTCACTAGCATTATCATGATGAATTAGCTTGATTGTGTAATTTTGAAACTGTGCTATTTATCGAGTTATGTGAGCAAGTAATCTTGCAAACGCCAGGTTGCGAGTTGATAATAAACACACATGTCACCACCTTAAAGATGCATCTATCAAAATCATACAATATTTAAATGGTCCACATCGCAGATGAATGGGCCTGCATATATCACCTTGTATACGTTCTAAAAATGTAGGAGATTCGCCCCTTACTTTAGCTAGTATGGCTTAATGTTCAATTTACCTTGAGAACAAGCAGCACATGAAAATTCCTAAAATTGAAGAATCTTTTGGTTCTTCAAAGGATGCCGTATGAATTTTCAATAACTTTTTGCATCATAATTGATTCGGAATGGCCTAGACAATCATGCCAAATAATAAAATTATTTGAATCAGTAAACATCTAGTTTACTACTGTCACAAACATAAATTAGGGCCTAGGAGATTAGGCACCTAATTTAATAATCTTGGCAATTAAATGTGGAGGAAAACTCTTGAGGACAAGGGTTTTAAGTTAAGTAGGAAAAAAACAGAATATATGCACAATGAGTTCAGTTTAAAGAAAAAGAAAGAACTAGAGGTTAATTTGGATGGAGCTTTGGTTCCAAGAGCCAAACAGTTTAAATATTTGGGCTCTGTGTTTCGAAATGAAGGTCGTATGGACGAAGATGTGGCACACAGAATACAAGTAGGGTGGACGAAGTGGAAGGGAGCGTCAGGAGTCTTATGCGACAAGAAAATACCATTGAAGGTGAAAGGTAAATTCTATAGGACTGTTGTTCGACTAGAGATGCTATATGGTAGTGAGTGTTGGGCACCTACAAGGCAACATATTCATAAGATGAGCGTGACAGAAATGACAATGTTAAGATGGATGTGTGGCCATACTAGATTGGATAAAATTAAGAATGAGTATATTTGGCAGAAAGTACAGGTGGCGGAGGTTGGCGATAAGGTGAGAGAAGGAAGACTTAGATGGTTTGGGCATGTTTTACGGAGACCTCCCAATGCGGCGGTTCGCAAGGGGGAGAACTTGATGGTTGATGGAGAAAGGTCGAGGTAGACCTAGGACAGTTTCGAAGGTAGTAATAGACAGAGGCTTACGAGACTTAAATATTGATGCGGATTTAGTTAGTAATAGACTTGAATGGAGGCGTAAAATCTGAGTGATGGAAGGAGTCTAAGGCGTATGATTGGGATATTACCTGTGAGCTTATTTGTAATTTAGAGGATTCATACAGCCGACCCCAACTTGTTTGGGACTAAGGCTTTGTTGTTGTTGTCGTTGGCCAATTCTCCCAACAGATTGCCACGTAAGAGTGGGACGAATTGTAGATTGCAATATTCTTTAAATGTGTCCCAAAGCAAAATTGGTTCTTCCTGTTCTGACTTGTGTCTTATAATACCATAATTGTGCTTCGCCCAACATGTGACAAGCAGCCAAGCCGATCCTTTCTGTTTCAGGTGTCCTTTGATAAAAAAAAAAAATCACAGCGTTGCATCCAAACCATCGGGTCTTTAGAACCACATAGGAGGGGAAATCGAGTTTGGTGTAGCATGGAACTATTGTTGCTCTAGATCTGGTGTCTTTTTGTTCCGCCATTCAAGGAGGGAAGTTTGCTAATTACCCCTTCTGGTGCCAACTTTGCTTTCCTGATTCTACCTATCCTCAGCCTTTTCAGCTACAGTCTCCAAGCAATCTACTTATCTCCTTTTGCTCATTGCAATGTTATTGGTATCATTCCTTGAATAATTGGATATTAGGCATCCAGTGTGTTTTGTAAGTTGGACTGATCTCTCATGATGCTTTGCTCTAATACCAAGTTGTCACAGTATTGAATCATGGATTGTGTCATGGGATGATAGATAGAGAAGAAGCTCATTGGAGGGAGCTCTTAACACCTTAGACTTGTTGAGAGAGAGGCTACATTTTGTAATTTTAAATCCGAAATATGCTTGCTTTTATTAAGATCTCAGTCCTCTATATAAATAGAGAGGTTTACAAGCATGTTAAGAGTTCTACTGACTAAGAATCCCTAAGGGAACCTTACGACTGAAAAACAAACTTATCTTATCAAACCTGTGTGAATATGCTAAGGAAATAAATCCTAAAGAGAGAAAAACAGAAGATAAAATAAATTTCTGCAAAGGATAAGAATCTAATGTCAACCATGCAGCCTTGTCAAGAATCCAGCTTTTCCATGCCTTCCACCTTTTCCACGCCTCTGGTACCTCTACTTACGAAGGAGCCTATAACATCTTCTCTCTAAATCTCTCCTCCTACAATCTTTCTAATCTCACTCTCTTGTGACTCGCCACATCAGACCTAGCCATCAGTTCTGATCCGGAACCAATTTGTAATAGCTACCCAGCCCTATCCAGGCTCTAATACCAGACGGTTGGGAAAAAATCCTAAGAGGAATGCTATCTCAAGAAGCAGTAGAATTAGAGAAGGAAGAGATAGAATTAAGAGAGATAATTAGAAAGAGAGTAGGAAGAGAGTATTCAAAGAGAAGATAGAAGATTTTATTGATAACATAGTTTTGGATATTTTTGTAAAATCTTACAGCTGCTTTTGTACACAATTTCCCTCCAATAATTTAACTTTCTAAGATCTTATTCAACTACTAACAACTTTTCCCTCCAAAAGAATCTATTGAATCAACTAACTTCCCAATTCCCTTCAAGGCTCTTTTGGACCTTTCTTAGTCTTACCTAATCTCTTACTTCTGTATGTAACAGTATTACTGAATAGAAATAATTTTTAAATGTAAGGAATGCAAGTAGTCTGCATGTCTTCTATTTATTACAATTTCATTGTCAATGGTTGTTTCCTCTCCTTTTTTTTTGCCATGACTGTTTGATCCATCTGCTGTAGTGCGGATGTCTCACTCTCAATGGATGAACGATCTGAATTGCTTCAACAAAGGCCTTTTTTTCCAATGTGAGTGATAGCTGTTTATTTTTTTTCTTCTTTGTCAATCAGGATGTTACTTTCAGGGTGTCAACCTAGCCTTGTTAATTGTAATTATGTACTTTCTGTTGCCAATTGTCATATTTTATGTGCTGTTATCTTCATAAAGGCATATAGCACCGTTATGATTCAAGCTGCTACTGTGCTTGTTTTAGTAAATGTTTATCGTATAATTTGGATGTCAAATAAAAAGGTAGCTTTCTTGCATCTAATCCTACTAGTCATGAGAAACAAAGCAGAGGGACTTTTTGTGGAGGTCAGTTATAACCGAATACCTGAATGGTATGTAAATCTCTTTTTCATGTTCCTGGTCATGGTCCACATCGTGCTTATTAAACACATATCATCTTTTCTCCAAAATAATTTTGATAACCATGTTTTCTTTTTAAATTTTTCAACATGGAAAATGTTTTCTATCCAAGACTATTCAAATGCAAGCTCTCCCCAAAAGCTGCCTGAAAAAGGCATTCTTGAATTATCTTGGTAGGACAATGATAATGCATATTCAATGGAGTTTCCAAAGGGGTTCATTTATTCGCTTGGCTAAAATTTTTCCCTTATTTGAAGCTTGGACTTAGTCTATCCCAAAGCTTCTTCTGCATTTAAATATTATATGATGCATGGTTTCCCTTTATGGTTTGATTTTTTATCCTTATAGGAAGCAGGCTATGGGGAATAAAGTGTTTATGAATGTGTAGGTAAACAAAATATAACACATCACTAACTATCTTAGGACATTATAGTTTTGATGAGACTGTTGAAGATGTTGTCTATCCGAAGGGGGATTCAGATGCAGTTTCCATTAGTAAGAGAGACTTTGATCTACTGCAACCTGAGACATTTATCAATGATACAATTATTGACTTCTATATCAAGTAAGTTCAATTTCATGCATCATATGTTTGTTCTCAATTATGATTTGTCCATTTCCATTTCCTTGACTTATTTTTAAGACACAAACAAGGTTTTTATATGTTATCCTTTTCCAATTTTGGTATCTTATATTTTGTCTTGTCAGTAGCAGTAGTTATTTTGGAGGTTGAATTTTTGTCTAGGCCATAATGACGTGCACTGGGAGGCAGTCATAAATGTATTAATAAAGGCAGAAGTGTTTTTCTTGCTTATTCTTGGCAGACCAGCGGGAAGGAACATTTTCCTGTGAAAGTGGGTTTCATTAAGGATCAACTTTGAGTCCATTCTTATTTTATGTGGTTATGGATGAACTAACTAACTATATTTAAGATGATGTTCATAGTGCGTGCAAATTGTTGATATTGTCTTAATGAATGAAACTAGTGACTGAGTTCCAAAAAGTTAGAGCTATGGAGGACTCTTGAGAAGAAGGATTTTAGGCTAAGTAAAAGTAGTAAAGATGAAATATATACATTGTGAGTTTAGCTCTTGTTGAAGGAATAGACATGAGGTTCAATTGGATGGAGTTTGGGAGTCAAATGCAATCAATTCAAGTATTTAGAGTCTATTATCTATAAGAATGTAGTAAATGAGAATGTAGTTTAGCAGATCAAAGCAAGATGAATGAAATGGAAAATTGCGACAATTGTGCAATGTGACTATGGGATCCTTGGCAGTGAAAGTTGACTAGTTAAGTTATATAGAATTATGGTAAGATTTGCCATGGTTCTAAGGTACAGCACATACAAGATGAGTGTGGCAGAAATGCATAATTGATAAGATTAGGAATGACCATATTTGCTAGAGAGCAAGAGTGTCGATGAAGATGGTATGTTCATGTACAATATAAAGCATTAAATGCCCTAGTACAGAAGTGTGATTAGCTAGTGATGGAATCACGGAAGGAATAAGAAGGGAAATAGGAAGATCTAAATGACATGGTCTTGGAGGGAAGCGACTAATTTTAAAAGATTTACAATTTTTAATGTTGATGCGGAATTTATTTCAAATAGAGTTGATTGGTGAAAAAGAATCTATATAGCCGACCCTAGCTAGTTTGGGGTGAAAAGCGTAGTTGTCATGAACTTGATCATTATCCTTTAATGTAGTTAACCTTGACTTGGGCTCAGTTAACTCATATTAGTGGAGCCCAACCACAAAAGTATTTGCAACCTTTACCCCTTGTTTTATTTGTGAGTATTTATTTTCACTCTTGGTTTGTTTGATTTTGATTTTGTTTTTGGTTTTTTCAAATTCCAGGTATGTAAAGAATCAGATTTCACCTGAGGAGAAGCATAGGTTCCATTTTTTTAATAGCTTTTTCTTTCGGAAGCTTGCGGATCTAGACAAAGATCCATCTAGTGCTTCAGATGGTAGGGCTGCTTTTTTACGTGTTCATAAATGGACAAGGAAAGTGGACATGTTTGGAAAAGACTATGTTTTCATACCTGTAAATTTCAAGTAAGGAAGTAGACAAACAAACCTTATGTTTTCTAAGATGTGGTTTTATGGGTACTCTGCTAATGAGATACATATGCTTTTGGATGATAGTCTTCACTGGAGTTTATTGGTAATATGTCATCCTGGTGAAGTGGCCAGTTTCAAAGGTGAGTTCTACTGGATTTATGATGGCTGTTTAGAAATCAGTGTTCTTTTAATAGATTTGCATTGTATTACAGATGAAGACTTGGTGAAGTCCCTGAGAGTACCATGTGTATTGCACATGGATTCTATCAAAGGAACTCATGCAGGTCTCAAAAACCTTGTGCAAAGGTATCCCATAAAGTTCCTATCCCATGCAAGTTCTGTATACTGTGATGTATTGAAGGATGTAGATTCTTATGCAATACTGCTTCTTTTGCAATGATATTCTTTTTTATGCTCTTATCCATCTGAGCATCTATTTATTTTAATATGGAGTTGGGAATTTGAGGGGTGAATCAAAGGTGTTTGCATCATTTTCTTTTTCCGCTTTTTATTTAAATGAAAAGATTTTTCTTCTTCAAGTCAATATTTTTTCCTGGATGACCACTAAATTCTCAAACCCTTAGATTCATCTGCACAGAGTTAGGTACAGATCATATCAATTGGTGATTTGGTTATATTTTGATTGTTGAATATTTTGGTGGTGTAGAGTTCTCTCTCCTCCTTGTTTTTAAAAAAGTTAGGATGTTTTCATTTGTCTTTGGCATACTTCTCTAAGGAGCTGAAGGCAGCATAATGTGTAATGTTGGTGTTCCTGCTCCATGTCATTTAATTTAGTGTCTTTCATGTTGAATAATTATCATCCATCAGCTTCCAACCAGATCACTGTTTGGATGGGGTTGAAGTGTGGCCATTGGTTGGATGGAGTTTTGGCTCAATCAGGCCTCATCTTTTTTTTTTTAGCAGATAGCTTAAGTAAAGAGTGTTGAAATTCCAAAAGGTAGTTTTAAGTGCTTTGGTGGTAAAATGGAAGCACCGCATCTTATCTTCCCACATGCTATACATCCAGCTAAAGTCACATGTCCTCTCAATTTTCACATATACAGGCTTTATGACATAAACTTCTGTGCTTCATTTCATTATCCATTTCTTTGATTAGCCTTTCATAGAATAAATAAGTTGGAACTTGTCATTTATTAATTTGTTGCATTTCACTTTTGACAGTTATCTATGGGAAGAGTGGAAATCGAGGCAAAAGGACACGTCAGAAGATTTATCTTCAAAATTTTTTAATTTGCGGTTCGTCCCACTTGAGGTATTTGCCTGCTTTTAGAGCTATATTTAGCTACTTGATAGTGTAGTTCTTGCAATTTTGTCATCAAAGCTGCTGCTAACTATTGAGGTACCATAGGACTTCTTGTGAAGGATTGATTTTTCAGATGTGCTAAATTTATTCTCAATGGCAATGTTTGCCTAGTTGCCTTAGGTTTAGGCTTGCAAAATTACTATTCAACAGCATATACATAGAAATGCTCTGTGTGTGACCTTAGAGATGGAAAAGATAACAAATTTTAACATCTTGGTAATCCAAAGTCTTGTGCTGCTAAGGCATTCTAGGTTTGAGCAAGAAATTGAATTTCTAATAAGCTTATGTGTTTGGCTCTTAGGAAAATCCATAAGTTAACCATAGTTGAACAATGTGATTTAATAGTCAATACAAGCATCACTTGCAACAATTGATAAAGCCAAATTGCTATTCATTTTCTCAAGTAATTCAACCTCATTTAAGTTGATGTGATGCTGATAAGTAAACAAAAAAAGGGGGAAATTTTGCCAGTTTTGCTTGATTTTTACATACATATTTGTGTGGCAATGTACATGCTTTTACACTACCCCTTAGCCTCTGTATGTGCAGTCTGCACAGCAACCAGCTTCATGTTTATGCTTTGTTGTACTGACTTCTAGTTCATTTTCATATCAGTTGCCACAACAGGAAAATTCATTTGATTGCGGCCTGTTCCTGCTCCACTACCTGGAGCTATTTTTGGCAGATGCCCCTATGAATTTCAGCCCATTTAAAATCAATGAGTTCTCCAAGTTTGTAAGTGGATTTTACTATTTAGCAAGTTTCTCAATAAGATATACTTTGATGCTATGTTTTTTATTCTAACAAATGGCAAAATGTCAATATTGGCAATTGAATTGAGATGATAATATAATATGAAGACTTGATACCTTATCGTGTAAATTGTTGATCAGCGAGAAGAATTTACAGCTATTCAGGAATGTCTCACATTTTGAAGCATATCACTGGTAGAATTAGATGTATAACCTGTATTTACTACATATTCTCTATTCAGTAATGAGGTACCTTGAATTTATTGTAAAACAATCGTGGTTGCAATGGACCTTTCATAACCTAATGGGAGTACTCTTCTATTCAGTCTTCTACATGTTTAGCCGTTTATAGTTGCCTGTTTTCTTCTGTTCCTTTTTTTTTTGTTTTTTTATTTTTAATTTAATTTTTTTAATTATAACAGCTTAATGTGGACTGGTTTCCCCCTGTGGAGGCATCTCTAAAGCGTACTCTTATCCAGAGGTTAATTTCTGAGCTCCTTGAAAATCACCCCCAGGAACTCTCTTCTGGTGATTGCAGTGATGAACCAGAATCTAGTTTGCCAGAAAATAATGGGAAAGAAACTAGGGTCCAGTTTGTTCCAGAGGGATGCACTAGGACTGTAGCTTGTCATGGGAATTTATCAACTTCTGATGCCAGTCAAGGGATTGAAATCACTCTGTTGGAATCATCTTCAGTGAGGAATTCTGATTGTGTCAATGACCCAGGCTTGGTTCTCAGGGAACTCTTTGAGCCTGGAGTTGTTGCAGGGTCATTACTTACACATTGTTCATCAATTGACCAGCCATCTTATTACCGTATTAATGGTGCTATGTCACAACAGATTGAGGTAACAGCATTGCTTTATTACAGTAGCGAATAATTTATTATTATGAATTTGAAGGCTTCTTATTTTAAAATAAAAGTACATGGGACTAAAAATTCCGTTGGAATTGACTATGACACCTTTACATTTTATGGCTCATGCTTTTTTGGTTGTTTAGCCGGATCATGCAGAATCTGGAGAGCCGTTTGTGTATTTCCCTTCTGGGGACGTTATTTTTCAACAAATTGCTGGAATAACAACACCTCAAGCTGGTTCTCTTCCATATGCACTAAGTGGTTTGGGCACTGATCCTTCTTGGAATCCAGGAATTTCTATGCAAGTAGAGAATGATAGCTCATCCCCAGAAACGTCAATATGTGCCTCTGATGATTCTGATGTAGGAATTATTGAAAATTGCCCTGTTGTGAAAGATTTGGATACATGTCATAAAGAGAAAATTGATCAACAAAGATCCCAATCAATGGAAAACATCGAGTGTTGGACAGAGAAACTTGCTGCGAGCTCCAGTGAGATGCTGGAGACCTCTGCTATTGGAGGTACTGAAGACCCTGATAAGATGTGCAATGCCAATGAAAATGGCAACCTTTCCTCATGTCACGAAAATCTTAGATTGCACAAAGACACTGACATGATAGAAAATGGGTTGGATCCAGACTCAGAAAGAACAGAGACAATGTGTGATATGCAAACTATGGGTGAGGATGTGATGGCAGAATCAGATAAGAAGGAAACAATCGAGGATAATGTGATTGCAGAATCAGAAGAACAGCAAGCTGCAAAAAGGCATCGGGTTACACCTCTTGAAGAAGGGGAGGTAGATGTCGCTGGAAGCCCATCAAAGGATCTCCATTTGTAATCTAGGATGTAGATGGAGCTCTCCTTTTAGATTTTTGTTAACATAATCTAAACTTGGATCTCAGTAGATGTTGATATGTCATCCTGTTAATAATGTCATGTCCATATCTTAACTATCATTAACTTGGATTTTCTCGTAGGGAAGAAAAAAAAAAAAAGAAGGAAATTGCACACGGTTCTTTATGTTAATAATTAAGCGATCAAGCGTTTTTTTTTTTTTTGGCAGAACAAAGAAATTCATGTCTTTAATCTCAGGTTACATATTGAACGTAGCAATTATGTAATGGTTAGTCTTTAGCAATTTTGTTCTTTTGAAATAGAACCCACTATCGTTAAAATATAATGTAAATGCTTGATTTTTTTTGGCCTAGGAGGAAGGGGAGGCCTTATAGGAACAAATCTTGCTGCTCCCATTTGAGCAACTCAGCGATCTCATCCGGTGGCTGAGACGAAATATGTAAATGCTTGATTTATATTTTTTTTCCTTGACTAACATTAAAAGCAAAATAAATACAATTGATCTCTACGTATTTAATAAGAGAAATAGATAAAAAAAAAATATATATATATATATATATATATATAAATTGTACCTATTTATAATTATATCTGAAAATTTTTAAAATAATTTCATCTTGAATTTATTAATAATATTATAATGCGTATTACTGTTGATTGCACAAATTAATAAAAATTACTACCTTTCGAGGTTTGAGGTGGATTTCTGAGGAAGGGTGTTATTGAGATGGAAATTCTTTAATGGTGTACATCAAAACGGTGAGGGCGCACATATGATAGATTCTCCCTTTTCCGAGACTGCAACTCGCGAAAACAACCATTTGCAGAGGAGACACCTCCATCCCTGCTTACTAAGAAAAAGCTTCACATCTCTCATCATTTGTTCATGTAAAATCTAGGGTTAGGGATTTTCTCAACGGATCAATCAATGATGAAGCAGTTGTTGTACACTCATCAGAACCATTCTCAGAGAACGGCTTTTGCTGGTCTTCTCGTAATTCTGCTTCCCATTTTCTTCCCTCGCCTCTTCGGTCCACTGGGTCGAGCCTCGCCTTCTCTCTTTTCCGTACGCCTTCCTATCTAAATGGATTCTCTCTCTCTCTCTCTCTCTCTCTCTCTCTCTCTCTCTGTGGTTTCTTAAAGGAATACCATTGCAGGAATGGAATGCTCCAAAACCTAGACATGTGCCCCTTCTAGAAGCTGCTTTAAATCGCCATATTGTAAGAAGGTGGCATTTGATTTGAAAATTTTGTGGATTATTTTCTTTACCTTCGATTAATACCAGTATTTTGGTTTCCTTTTTAGCTCAGTAGACAACAGTCGGAGCTTTGGTCCCCTTTGCCTTACCAAGGGTGGAAACCTTGCACTGAACCCTCGTCTCTGCCTTGTAAGTGCGTAAATGGTGACAATGTGATGTTTGCATAATACTTGTGGTAAATTACATTGGATGAAGATCTAATATGATTGGCAATTGATGAGTTACAATTTCTAACAAACTCAAATTACATTTTGAAGCGTTGCCTCAAAAATCTAATGGGTATATCCAAGTATTTCTTGATGGAGGATTAAACCAACAAAGAATGGGAGTAAGTATCTAAATTACCAAGAAACATTTTTATAATCAATGTGTGTAAACCGTTTTTTTTTTTTTTTTTTTTTTTTTTTTTTTTTTTTTTTTTTTTTTTTTTGTGGGGGGGGTTGTTTTTTTTTTTTTTTTTTTTTTTTTTTTTTCTATTTATTTTTTTTTTTTTTTTTTTTGTGTGTTTGGTTGTTTTTTTTTTATTTTTTTTTTTTTCTTTTTGTTTCTTTAATTTTTTTTATATTTTTGTAGACTATGATATTCTTTTGAATTTGATTTTTGGGGACCGTGCTGTGGTTTAGTTTTTTCTGGCGGAATTCATTGATAGGTTCTTCAGAGTATGAATTTTCAGTATTTGGATTTTTAGCATTTGAAG
>CAOGCB010578738.1:0-19402 GCA_948266635.1 Cnidoscolus chayamansa | reverse complement strand
GTAAGGGGTAGAGGTGACCCATTATATATACTTGATTATGGCCATAATGTGAAAAGTGCATATCATGAAATGCATTTGCATTGTATGGATTCATTTTATTGATGATTCATTTGATGGGAAAGATGTGAATATTGACATGAGTGCTAAGTGTTTTATTGATCTTATGTTTAAGTTTGTTTTGTGTGTAAAAGAAATAATGGAGGTAACTAATTGATGATATTCAATTGTCTATGTTTATGCTTACTGAGATATATTCTCAGCGTTTATCCTGATATAAACGCAGGTAATAGAGACAAGAGGAATCAATAAGAACGATAGATTCTTTTGTGAAGCTCCTAAAGAGGTAGATACTTGTAAATGATTTTGTATCCCAAATGATTGTAATAATTAGTTATTTTGTAACTATCACTAGTGGATAAAGAGGCAGTAATGTAATAACTTTATGATTTCCGCTGTGTGTATGTAATTATGAAAACTTGATTTTGGTTTTATGATAAAGTTTATGATGTTTTATGGAAAGACTTTTATTTGAATGATAAGATTTGGAATTTTTATGAAATTACGATTGAGAAAAGAAAAGCGAAAAATTTTCACAGGGTTTAGGGCGACGATCCAAAATATCCCTTACAGGGTAATTAGTGATTTCCTGTAGAGAAAGTAGGGAATCATTGGTTATTTTGTGGGAGACATGCCATGGAATTGGTGGCATGTTACACCTTGAGCCTTTTACACTTTACTTTTTCACAAGACCCGAGCCTTTTGTACTTTACCTTTTCAAAAGCCCTGAGCATTTTGCACTTTACTTTTTCACAAGGCCCTAAGCATTTTGCACTTTACTTTTTCACAAGGCCCCAAGCCTTTTTCACTATACATTTTCACAAGGCCTCAAGCCTTTTGCATTTTACTTTTTCACAAGACACAAGCCTTTTGCACTTTACTTTTTCATAAGACCTCGAGCCTTTTCCACTCTTCTTTTTCACAAGGCCTCGAGCCTTTTCCACTCTTCTTTTTCACAAGGCCTCGAGCCTTTTGCACTCTACTTTTTCATAATTCCTCAAGCCTTTTGTGCTTTACTTTTTCACAAGGCCCCAAGCCTTTTGCACTCTACTTTTTCATAGGTCCCAAGCCTTTTGCACTTTACTTTTTTATAAGGCCTCAAGCCTTTTGCACTTTGCTTTTTCACGAGGCCCCCGATCCTTTTGCAATTTACTTTATGCTTTTACCATAGGCCCTGAGCCTTTTTTATACAAGCATGAATCACCATATCATCAATAGAGTGACAAGAAATAGGAACACTAGAAGATGAGATCAATATGCTACATGTGCCTATTAAAATATTATGAGCCCATAAGCTAAAGGATGCATTCAAAGATTTTGTAATGCCAATGATCCTACAAGAGTTTAATAGGTTTGAGAAAGAAGCGTGTTGTGGGCTTGAAGACAAGCCAATGGTGATATATCTTCATGAATATGGATCTAACTTGAACAAAATTGAAAAATAGCCTACTTAAGACAATTGGACCTTAATTAAGAAAGCTTCTTCGGCAATATATACATTTATACTTTGGGCTATTTTGTGGGCTACCTATGCAATATTTTTGGGCTTATAAATAAATAAAATCAGCCCATCTTAGTTAGGAAAATCGTGTATAACATAGGTGTTAGAAGTTTTATAGGACTCTTTGGTTGAATAGAATTAGTTTTATCTTATTTTTGAAGTAGGAGTAATATATCACTTAGGAAAGTATGTAACACTATATAATCTCCATATTGGCAGCAAATATGAGAGATGAGTGATATTTTCTCAATGAGATTTTCTTTCATTTCAGAACATGAGTGAATTGCTTCATTCGATGTTGCACCAAGAATCGCATAACTTATCAAGGCAATTCTTGTGGCGTTATTCATTCTTGTTTATTCATTCTATTATTTTCGTTCTTAATTACAAGTTAATTAAGGGTTCAGTAGGATACTTAAACAAGAATTCCATAACTTATCAAGGTACTTCTTGTGGCGTTATTCATACTTGTTATTCGTCCTATAATATGCATTCTTAGTTACGAGTTAATTAAGGGTTCAATAGGATATTTATCCCTTTGATTTATCTCAAGTTGAATTCTTGCTAAATTTGTGTGTTGGGGTTTTTTTATCTAATTGTGATCCTTAGGTTCCGCATCACTTTTCCTTTTTGCATTACCATATGCTTTCCCGGGACCTGAGCCTTTTGCACTTTACTTTTTCATAAGGCCCTGAGCCTTTTTGCACTTTACCTTTTCACGAGGTCCCCAAGCCTTTTGCAATTTGCTTTTATGATTTTACCATAGGGCTTGAGCATTTCCATACTACTTGATTCTTTTTACAAACAACCTCTTTGCTTTTAAGCCCCGAATCTTTATCACCCCGTGATTTCAAAGTCGATCATGTTTGTTGAGCCATCCAAAATTTGTGTATGTATCTTTATATGTTTCCTCTTTATAAGGGTCGCGAAGGGGTCCTTCCTTCATTCTCTCTTCAATGAAACACATAAAGAGGGGCAATTGTAGACACGATATTTTGTCCGGACGTCATGATAAGATTAATACCATAGTTAATGTTGTCCCAAGCATAAAAGACCAAGAGGGGGTGAATTGGTCAATTTTTCAATTCAATCAATTTTTCAAGTTCTTGCTCTGAACTTTTATGGAAAATTATGGCTATATACTTCAAGGTTCTATCTAATTAGCTCCCAGTTTAATTGTTTGGTTAATCGATATGATTCTACAGAAAACAAAATTAACTTGCTAAAATTTAGCTTGTAAATAAAGTTATTGTTCACGTTGAAATTAGCAAGGTGTTCTAGTTTGCTAGAAATGAGTTGCAACTTAATGAACTTCTATAGACAATTTATTAAACAACAAGTTTCTCTAGATAATCAAAGTAATACAGATAAAGTAACTTTCAAAAGTAGGAGATAGAGTTAGAAGAGATCAAACATATCAATTTTATAGTGGTTCGCTAATGCAGCCTGCATCCACTCTTCTTAAACTTCCTCTTGAGATTTCCAATCCACTAAGGTCTCTTTTTCTAGGCAAGAGATAAGCCAGTTACAAACTCTAAGCTTTCCAGGTACTTAGTAACCCTTACAAGTTTGATGTACCCTCAAACTTCTTTAAGCTTACAAGGTGATTAAAAACATCTTCCAAGTGATGTACCCTCAGTTAGACTAAAACTCAAGTAGGTTTAGAAAACTAAAATAATCACTCTCTTACATAGAATTACAATTGAATGAACTATAAAGAAGAGAGAGAAGATATGCCAATGAAGCACAAGTAAATTGAATGAAAGCTTTAAAAGTAAGGCTCTTAAATTGCTAAAAAATGTGACACTTTCATTAGTTGAAAAGTGGAGTAAATACTTGCTTGTATAGGTGAGGTTAAATCCTCAAGTTTTCTATTTCAAAAAGTGACCAACAACTAGTTTTCTAGCCATTGTAACATTGAAAAGTGTGCAATCCAAAATTAGTTAGGCTCAATCTGAAATTAACTTACTAAAAATAACATAATGTAAAATTAGTTTGCTAATTTTGAAAGTAGTTTGCTAATTTTGAAAGTAGCTTTCTAATTTTGAAACTAGTTTGCTAATTTCAGTCAGCTATTTAAAACTAATTAGTTAGTTCTAAAATTAGTTAGCTAATTTCAACTCTTTAGCCAAAATTAGATAGTTAATTTAGCATCTTCAAAACTAGTTTTCTAGTTTTAAAACTAAGTTCAAAAATGGTTTCGAAACACTTCTAAGTATTGAACATAGAATATCTCATTGGCATATATAACTCTCAATTCTCTTATATTTGCCCTATGAGAGGAAATTTAACTTCTTCTTCTTTGACTTTGTCTTCATATCATGTTATCTAGCTTTTCTCTGTTAATGCATTTGCCTTGCATTCTTGCTAATTCTCTTACTATGATCTGAAATGATTGAGTAATCATTAATTTACTTATATTAAGTTTTGTTATCATCAAAATCAAGTCTTCTCCTTATAGGGTCAATAGTTAACTCATAATAAAGAAAAGTATATGTTACTGTCTACTAGACCAAAAGTATCTCAACTAAGCCTAGGTTGTATCCCGTTAGGTTGTCGCCCAAACCTCTGAATGAAGGCCTCGATGGATCAGGCAGTGCCCATAACCCAGGCCCAATAGATCATACTTTTAATGGTCTCTGGCAGAGTCTTCTATCTCGGTTCTCCATCTTGTGAGACCCAAGTCGGTATCCCTCTCACCAAAAGCCTAAGACCTTGCTTCTCTCTGACTTTGCTGCAACAGGCTGATGTTCTTCCCCGTAGGGACTATTTTTTATTGATAGAGCCAAGCCACTGCGGGCAAGTGGCTTTTTAATCTCAACTCTTGAAGTCTTATAGGTCAGAAATCAGAAGGAGATCAATGGCCCTAAGGTATGCTTCGGTTGCCTGGATCATGGCCCGAGGGTATGCTTCAGCTGCCTAGGTTTAATGTTAATGAAGTCCTAAGAAATTGTCTTGGCAACTGAGCATCAAAGTCTATGGGGATAAATTCACCTTAATTGTAAAGTTACATGAAATATTCGTATATGATGCATTACACTAATATGAAAATGAATGACTTTTATGAATGTTTTTTTTTGTCTCTACTCAAGAAGCTATTTCAAAATAGCTTACACCACTTTTATGCCTATTTCCTTCCCTCTCTCTTTACCCGTTTTTCATAGAGTTGAGATAATGACTCTAAAAGATAGATTTGAACTGAGTATGTAATAGTTGTTGCTACTACGCTAATTGATGAAAAGTAACGAAATATATAATAAAGTAAATATAACTATGTATGACTCAGTATGGGATTGTATTATCACTATGTGATGAAGAATTTATGTTCTTTTATATAATTCTTGATGTCATAATAGTTATGTATTATATGCATAATATGAATATTATAAAATATATATGTACAATGTATATATACAGTAGTGAGAATGAATGAAAATGTATGAAATACATAGAATGAACGAATGCATAATAAGTGATAAAATAATGAAATGAAACGTATGAAAGGATAGGAAAAACCGAAAATTATGATCTAGAAATAACATAGGATGACATATATACTTGTTAGAAATTTAGTTACTTTTGGGTAGTTGAAATTCTAATGCCGGTAGCGGTCCGGTATGTCGAGACTGTTATATAATTTTAAACTCAAAAATTAATATATTTAGAAAAATCAAAGAAAATGCTTTAATTTAATTAATAAAATAATTTAGTGGTTTCAATTTTTAACTAATGTCTTTTAAAAATGTATCCCTTAAACTAAATTTTAGATAAGATATTACTTAATTTGATTAGGATTTTAAAATTATTAAAATTAATAAATAAAATAAAATTTTTAACTCGGCTCTTATTAGTTGGTTCGTAAAATAAAATAAATTTATAATTATTAATATTTAATTTGAATTCAAAATGAGTTAAATTTAAAATATTTTAATCATAAAATTCAGTTTTATAAAATTAGATACAGCGTTCCCTTTTCCCACATCTCTAATAATCAAATTTAAGTTCTCCCTATAGACACGCAGTAGACCCTATTAATTTTATGGGTCCCTTTCCCTTAGAGAGTCAGCTTCAGGAGTCGTGTTTCCACGCTGTTGTAGACTTGCTTTTCGATTGCTTACATTTTCCACGCCTACTCCTTCCGTGTTCAAGGGGTTAAGACTCTCCTAATGTTTCAAGAAGCTTTGCTTAATCCATTCTGAGCATTTCTTACAGGAACCTAATATGAGTCTCTTCATCCACTTAGCTTTCTTTTCTTTGTCGGTTACATCTGCTTTTAGCACTGTAACTGACATTGCTTGCCTGAAGTCCATTAAAGATTCTGTTGAAGATCCTCTCAATATCTTGAAATCCTCATGGAACTTGAAAAACGATACTGAAGGTTTCTTTTGTTATTTTAAAGGAGTTGATTGCTGGCACAACGATGAGAACAAAGTCTTGAATCTCCGGTTGGTGAACATGGGACTCAGAGGCAACTTTCCTCGGGGTATAGAGAACTGTACCAGCATCACAGGTTTGAATCTTTCAGGCAATCAACTCTCCGGCACAATCCCATCTGATATATCCACAAAACTCCCTTTTTTATCTGTACTTGATCTCTCTAACAACAATATCTCTGGTGAAATCCCTCGTGAATTAGCAAACTGCACTTATCTTAATGTCCTTAGAGTCAACAACAACCAGCTCACAGGCCAAATCCCAGATGAAATTGGCTTACTTAATCGACTCAGGAGCTTCAGTGTTGCTAACAATCTCTTGTCTGGGCCAGTACCTAACTTTGGATTCACTGTTGGAGCCGAAAGTTTTGCAAATAATCCAGGACTATGCGGGAGACCATTGGATCCTTGTCTTCGCCCTCTTCGAAATGAATACTCTGTCACCTTCGGCACAGGGTTTGTGGTTGGCTATATGGTTTCTATTGCTTTGGTTTTGTATATTTGGTTTTGGTTTTCTATGCACAAAGGATCAAAGAACAAACCCACGGTGAAGAAAATAATAAAGGAAAGACAACCTATTGATGTAAGAAGGACGGATATAAAGGTAAAACTCTTCCCTCTGTTCCTCTCTCTCTCTCTCTCTCTATCTCTATATATATATGTTGTGTTAAAATTTCTTGTGCTCTTACGTAGTTTGAGCTTTACTTCTATGAGTTTCAAACCAAAAAGAAAAATTATCATAGAAACAGAAATATGATATCAGAAAAATAATCAAACCCTCTACTTTTGCGATCTGTCATTCTCATTTCCTGACAGAGTCCCACTGCTTGATGAACATCACCCACATCACAAGTCACAGCCCAAGCGCCAGGATGGCCTGTGGTCTAAGTACCAGATTGCGGTCTAAGGACCATGTAATCTGAGTTTGATTTAGAATGAAATCGAAATGTTCGATAACTTGTCTAGATTCTTAGAGTTCAGTACTAATGAAGAGTAAGGTCAATTGTTTTGTAGATGCCTACACTGGAGAGGCTGGTTACCAGGATGAGTTTCAAAGAAATTTGCGAGGTAACTTCAAACTTCAGCAAAGAGAACGTCATCGGCTTAGGAAATATGGGAACAATGTACAAGGCAACACTTCCAAATGGCTGGTTTCTTGCTATTAAGAGGCTGCACAACTCTCAACATTTCAAGAAACAATTTGTCTGCGAGCTCATGACTTTGGGTAGGTTGAGACACACTAACTTAGTCCCCCTGCTAGGATTCTGCAAAGACAAGAAGGAAATGCTTCTGGTTTACAAGTACATTTCAAATGGAACCCTCTATGATTGGCTACACCATGCCAGTGCAATTGATTGGACTTTAAGGGTTAAAGTGGCCATTGGGCTAGCACGAGGCCTGGCTTGGATTCATTACAACCCCCATGTTCAGGCAGTCCATTGTAACTTAACCTCTAAGTGCATCTTACTTGATCAGAAATTTGAACCCAAGATATCAAATTTCGGTGGGTCACTGCTCATCAATCCAAATGAAACTCAATCAACAAGGGACTGCTTTGTGAATAGAGATTTCTGGGATATTGGTTTCGTTAAGAAAGATGTTCACAGCTTTGGGCTGATTCTTCTTGACCTAATTACAGGGAAAGATCCTGGCATGATCATAAAGTCCTTCAGCATGTTTAACAGGAATCCACAAGAATGGACCAGTGATCTGTCGAGTAGTTCTTCTGGGTTCTACGATGCTATTGAGAAATGTATTGTAGGGCAAGGAAATGATGGGGAGATCTTCCAGGTCCTGAGAATTGCATGCGACTGTGTTCAGGATTTTCCAGAAAGAAGGCCAACAATGCTTCAGGTGTATCGAAAATTGAGAGCTATTGGAGAGAGATATGGCCTCACTGATGATTCTGATACTTTGTCACAAACTGAAATTGCCATGCTTAAATTTGATATGCAATAACTAAGATCATTAATATTAGTTATCATCTGAACGGTGAGTTCTGAATTCTGATTCAAATTGAATGAGTTTTGAAAATCCATTTCGTTTTGATTTTATTGTACCTCTTCAAGAAAGAAAGAGTGTCAAGGCCTACGAGTATTACTATTGTCTTTTTATGACCATTACCGAGTTCATACAGCAAGAGCTTCCTGCAAATAAATGAAGGTAAAATTGCTATTAGATTTTTGAATTTTACGAAAGGTCTCTATTTAAAAATAATTCAACTAAAACATTCATATATTTTATAAAATTATACTTTTTAGTTTTTATTTATTTTCTCTTATCAAAGTTAAAATATTATTAGCGGAAATAAAATATTATTATCATTTTACTTTTAGACGTTATCCTTTTTAAACGCTCATGGAAATTCTGGCAACTTATTTTATGGGCTCGACTCATTAATTTCATAGTCTAATTATAAATGATGGATTATCAGATTATGTTAAGTAGGTTTTGTTAGGGCTGTGAGATTCAATATGCAGTGTCTTTCCATACTTTTATGGTCATTGCTGGGTCGTTTTACTGCAAATGTGGATACTGAAACTGCCATTTCTTGGTTAAAATCTATTAAAGCTTCCTTAGAAGACCCTTTTGGTTGGTTGAAATCTTCGAGGGACTTCAACGACAATACAAAAGGGCTCATCTGCAGATTTACTGGAGTGGAATGCTGGCATCCTAATAAGAACAGGGTTTTAAATCTCAGACTACCTGACAAGGGTCTCAAGGGTCAATTCCCTTTGGGATTAAGAACTGTACAAGCTTAGCGGGCCTAAACATTTCCAATAATGATCTCCAGGGACCAATTCCATCCGATATCTCACATACCTTGATCTATCCTCCAACAATTTTTCCAGTGAAATCCCATCAAGTATTGCCAATTGCTCTTACTTAAAACGTTCTTAAACCAGACCACAACCTTCTAACAGGTCGTATTCATGAACAAATTGGTCAGCTTATTCGCATCAAGGAGGACCATGCACAAGGCTCTTTTTGTCTATATGATGCCATTGATAAGCTAATAGAGAAAGGATATGATGGTGACATCTTTGAGTTACTTAGATTGCATACAAGTGTGTACAGCACCTTCGAGAGTAGAAGGCAGCATGCTTGATGTGTACAAAGCAGCAAGATCTGTCTGAGATAAATATTACCTCACAGACAATGCTGAGATATCTGAGCAAACAGAAATTATCTACGTTTACAGATACATGTGTTCATTCTGAAATAGAAGAAAGAACGTAAGCAGTTTGGTCTATCTGTGTATTATATTCTCTAAATGCATATATGTTCCTGCCATTTCTTTTATTTATTTGTGAGTTTATGGAAATATTCTACTTGATAAAAAGCTTAATTTATCTTTTAAATTATCTAAATTTAGATTTAAATATCAGACTCGTTTACTAAATGAGTTGAGTTTGAATTTCACGATATTCAATTCGATTAAGTTCATAGCTCAACTTGTTTTAAATATTTAAGAGCTAATTGTGAGCTACCCCATTAATTAAACTTATTAATTAAGTTCAAGTTCATTGATTTATAAATTTACAATTTTATAATTATATTATTTTTATTTGATTTTTCAAAAGATAACGTACTATTAAATTTTATAATAATAATATATATTTTTAAATATAATTGTTTATAAATAGAATATGAAAAAATTAAATAAATAAATCATTAATGTGAAATAGTAAAATTTAATTTAGATGATTTTTAATATAAAATATTAATTTAATTCAAATATCTTTCGAATTAAGCTCATAGTTAGTATGGTAGTAAGGAAAACTCATTTTCTACAAATAAGTGAATGGATTTTCTTGCATAAATAATTGATATTATTTTTTAAAATTTTATATTTTTAATATCAAATACTAATTTTAATTAATGAGTGGTTTGAATTTAGTTTGCATATATTTTTAATTGAGCTCGTTATTATCATAAAAATAATAAGTCAGAACTATTCAAATAAAAAAGTAAAATAAAGTGTTAATTAAAAAATTCATGTGGAATTCCACATTAAATGTGGATAAAGTTGGAGTGTTTGGAAAAGTGTTGATTTGAGGATATTCAAGTAGTACTCAAATTTGTAATTTGAATTTGAAAATTATTAGTTGTGTAATAGCTTGATTTCCTGACTTCCTACCGGCTTTAAAATCTCTACCATTCGAATGTGACTAAAACCTTAACAAGTCTTAAATTATGTTTCATTTATATTTTTCATTTATTTATGTTGCATTTATCTTTCATTAAATAAGCATATTTATTAACATAAAAGATCTCATAAATTACTAATAATTAAGGCACATACAATATGGGAGGAATAATTAAATTCCTATTGTAAGCATTTAGCATAATTTAAACATAATATCATAACTTAACATATAAGCCATACTAAAAAAAACATTTAACATGCTCATAATGTATTCATCATGACTTAATACATGAGATCTAACATGAATTTATTCATACATTATGTTTTCTTTAATACATTAACATTGTATGTATTTTAAATTCTACATAAACACACTTTTAACATATTCTAGGGGTAACTATACACTTCATGAGACACATCCACTATATTCTAATGTCTTGGGTTCCTCTTATCGATCTATGAAATATAGTGTGGGGAAAGGGGATGAGTAAGAGATATGAAAGAGATAAGCTATTTGAATAGCTTAGTGAGAAAAAATAGAAAAATATACATAAAATAATATTTTCATGCTCATGTATGCATTACTTTCAAACCGTTCACATAAGATAATATTGTCACCAAGATTCCTTAGTAGTTCTAGTTGGCGAACCATCTTCTTAGAACTACCAATACCCGATAGGCTGGCCATTTCTCGTAGGTATTTTATATGTGCCAAGAAGCTCCTTTCGGCCAATCTTTGACTTACCATATACATAAATATTGCATATATTTTCTGTGGGACTTTTCGAGGGACCTTTTTTAGGGACATTTTCATAGGACATAACACTAATATGGGAGTACTTGGATCATTCAATATTACCATTCATAAATCATAAAGTAATGCAATGATCATATCTCGTGCAACTAATATAACATCCTAAGCATTAAAATGCATGAGCATGTCATAGACATTCATTGTATTTTCTATATCATAAGTACTTGAGTTATATCCACTCATTTGTTAGAGTTTTGTAGACGAATGCCTCTTCTTTTCAGTATTATCCCTGATTTTCTTAGTTCTATCTTGTCGGGCAGACCAAGATGAGAGATTGCCTATAGACTATTTAAATAATTTAAAGAAATTCCCATGACTCGCACACAACATAACATTGAATCATACATATTATCGTAAATATAAGTTACTGTGTAGATCTCTTGGTACTATGGTTCGTATATGATTGGTTTAGGATGAACCCTTCTGTAAATCATTTGGATTCTGAGTCATTTCCCTTACTTAACCTAGTGATACTAAACTAGTATCCCTTAGTACTGAACTGTAACTTTAAGTGAACGATGACTTATTATAATCCTTTGGTCATCAAATTCTAATTTGGTCCTTTATGCTCTTTTAGCTTTTCATTTTTGTCCCTAAAACTTTCATTAATTGCATTTAAGTTTATAAACTACTTTAAAATAACATTTTAAAACCCTAATCACCATTCTAGCCCAGTTTTTGCATATTGTATGAATATTCTGATCGAGAACTCAAAATTCGATGTTGGAGAAGTGTCGGATATTACAGTCATGGTGAATATTCGTGATGATGCTAGTGGGCCTCCTTCTTGAGCCCTTGATGAGGATCTTGCTCATCGACCTGTCCTCTATCCTCAACCCTGTGCAACCACTGTAGAACTCAATCTAGCAACCAGTTGAGCTACATTACCTGATCCCATCTGTTGTGTCTGTGCCTACCTTGGATGTTGGGACACTCTCTAAAAAAGTAGCCTTCTTAACCATATGTGTAAGCATGCATTCGTCCTATACATGTATTAGCCCCTATGCGCTTTCCAGCATCTAGCACATATGGATCAACTCGACTCTAAACTCAATCCCTTCCATACTGAGTCCTAATTTCTCCTTGTTCCAAAACTTATTCTTTTTCTTCTTAGAGCTCTTCTTCTCTCTCCGTTTTCCTGAAGCTATAGCTGCAAGAGAGACGAGACTAAGTCTCCCTGCATCCGTTGCCCTAGGAATAGAAAATTATCCCTAGTATGCCAATCGAGGTGACACCACTCTCCTGTTAATCGCGTTCGCCTCCATCTTCCTAGCAGCATCTACAATGGCATGAAAATTTTCTCTCTCTATTGCCATAATAAGCGATGAGTGCTTGTTATGCAAGCTAATGGAATACCATCTTGCTTTCTTTATCTCTACATCGTACGCCTGCCTACATACTATAAAATATTAGTAGATTGGTTTGTGTACTCATCTATGCTCATCTCATTTATCTGCCGAAGTTGCTCAAACTCCAACATCTTCAGTTCCGTAGAACTATCAAGAAAAGCCCACTCTGTAAATTCTATAGAGAATGGATCCCATGTTTGCTCCTCGACCCAGGGCTCAATATATGTTATCCTCTATATTTACAGTGCTTTATATTTTGCATGAGATTAGGCATAAGATTATCATTTATAATCTTACTTTAATATTTCTAAGAAAGACTAAAGCATATTATGTCTAAGGAATAATAAAATTTCACTTCGTAGGCCACATGATCTAACTCCATAACATTAACATAAATAAATCTGCTAAAGTCTAAATATGTAACTCTAGATTCTTACATTACATATCATAAATATTAAGGTCTTGTGAATACTCAAATTTTGAGGCTCAAAAAGCCTATTTTTCCATACTGCAAATAATTTGGTCGTGGTGGAACCCGATAAAAACTTATCCTAGAAATATGCCAAATGGTACTCCAAATGTCTGAAACGTCGCGAGGGACCTAAAGGTACTCTCGGAATAATTTTCAGAGGTCTGAAACTCTCAGAAAAGCTTCCGGAACGAAAGAAAATAGTGTAAACCGCCCTACACGGCGGTAGCCTACCACCCAAGGCGAAAGCTTACCGCCAGGGGCGGTGACCGCCCAAGGCAGTAACATACCACCCGAGGCGGTAACACACCGCCCGGGGCGGTGACCGCCCAAAGCGGTAGCCTACCGCCCGAGGCGTGGTGACCGCCCTTGGCGGTAACTTACCGCCCTGAGCGGTAGGTTACCGCCCTAGGCAGTTACCGCCCTAAGTCAATTTTTCCTATAAAAAGGCCGTTCCAGCTCCATTCTCGGGGCCCCGCTTGAGTTTTTAGCATTCACTCTCCCTCCTCGATCCTTGCGATTCTTCTACTGCTTTCCTATTGCATCAATTCTTGCATTCTTGTTCGATTATTGATCACCTTAATTAATATTGATTCATTAATCTAACAAACTGAAGCTCCGCAGTGATAGACTTCTAAACCAGGTACACTTCTCTTCAAACTCTATCTCTTTTTTTTGAAATTAAAGTATATCATGCATAATTTCTCTTCTACTCCACACTCTAAGCATAATCATTATGCATCCATCCATATTTGATTTAATTATATAGATCTAAGCCAAAACGCCCGATTAATCAATAATCGAGGTGTTTAAGCTAGATCCAGATCTATGGGGCCAAAATGCTTAGTTAACAAATAACTTTGGCATATTACCCATAAATTGAATAAAATGGCTAAAATGGTCCAATTAACCCATAATTGTGGCCAAAAAGCCTAAATCACATTATTTTGGCACTAAAATTGCCTAAATTCAATTTATTAATTTGTTTTAAGCTAGATCCAAGTTTGTGGGCCTAAAAATACCTAATTAACAAATAATTTTAGCATATTACCCATAAATCAAACAAAATGGCTAAAATGGTTCAGTTAATTCATAATTGTGGTCATAAAGCCCAGATTGCATTGTTTTGGCAACGAAATTGCCTAAATTTTAATTTATTATTTTTTTTATCAATGAAATCAGACTTAGTCCATAAAAGGCCCCAGGAGATCAGATCTGGCCATAAAGGCCCAATGAGATCAGATCCGGCCATAAAAAGGTCCAATGAGATTAGATTAGGCCTAAAGGGGCCCAAAACTTCAGATTTGGCTTGAAAGCCCAAAATTCACCAATATAAGCCTAAAATGCCTAAAAATGGTCCAATGAAATCAGATCTGGCCTATAATGGCCCATGAGATCAGATCAGACCCTAAGGTCTAAAACTTGCTAATTTGGCTTTAAAAACCCTAAATTTACTAAATTGGCCTATAAGGCTCAAAATGCATAGATTTGGCATATTAAGCCCAAAAATATAATTTTGGCAACAAAAAGCCTTAAACCCAATTTGGCCCATAAGGCCCAAAATCAAAGCCCTTTAAAAAAGGCAATTTCCGAACTACGTTGACTTTGATCCCTTATTTTAAAAAAAAGGGTACGTAGGCACATTTGAGAACAAACCTCAAATAACAAGTCACCATTTTTTATTATTTTTTTTATCGTTTTTCCCATTTTGCATTATTTATTTTTTTCCATTTTACTTATCATTCTTTCCATTTTGTTATCAATTTCATCATTCTTTATCATTAAATAAAAGCAAAATTGCTAAAAGCATTAAATTTGTCAAACTCATATTTCTACGCTGCATTTCATACACATTTAAAAATGGTTAGTTAATTGCATGACATGGTCTTGGGATCCATCTTGGGTTGGTAGACTAGGCTTTAATTCATTGGGCTAATTAATCTAAAAATTAGGTTAATTAAACTAAAATTGGAGTTATAAGGTTTCCTTATTTACCCTAAAAATTAAACCAGGTGGTGACTCACACACACTTTCACGTGTATTCATCCCTATTTACATTTGCATTGCACCCATGCATAGCAATCTTCGTAGAGGGGTTCACAGTATTATAATGCATTTTTTAATTAAAATAGTTTGAATAAAAATTGATTAAAAGAGTTGGAAGTTTAGGACATGTGATTGGGAGTTTGAGAATTTTATTTTAATTATTGATAAATTTTGTGCAACTGGGGGATAGATTGTGATGCAAGCACAACTCACTTAAAGCCAGATGAGCTAACACTTCCACAAGGGCCGATTACAAGGTTAAGGGCAAAAGAGTTGAAAGAAGCTTCTAATGGATTCATAAAACCATATATGGAGACTTACAAGTCTACATGAAGGATGAAGAACAAAGTGATGAAAGTATGTTTACTACTGAGGGTGGACAAAGGTTGGTTCTGCTTGTCACATTGAAACAAGGAGAAAACCAATCAACCATGCATGAACAGTACCCAGGTCGCGCTCCAGAAGGGACAGGTCACGCTCGCGACCAAGGCTTCAGAGTTTGTGTCTCCTGGCGCATTTTCGCGCTCGCGAATGGAAGGGACGCGCTCGCGACAAAGGCTCCAGAGTTTCTGCGTCTCCTTGCGCATTTTCGTGCTCGCGACTTTAAGGGTCGCACTCGCGACCAAGGATCCAGAGTTTTTGTGTAAATTTATCGCAATGTCGCGCTCGCGACTTTCTTAGTCACGACCGCGGATTTTGTCTATTTTTTTACAATAAGACCTTTTCATTAAGGGTAGTTTAGGCTATTATCTTTAATTTTATTAGAAACCCTAGCTATTATTGTGAACCCCTCCCCCCATATGCAGCATGCTTCAGGATGCAATGCAAATGTAAATTGGGATGAATGCACATGAGTGTGTGTGTGAGTCGCCACCTGGTTTAATTATTTTATGGTAAACTAGGAAAAACCCTATGTGACTCTTTTTTTATTAATTAATCTAATTATTAGATTAATTAGCCTAGATGAATTAAGGCAAGTCTTAGAACCAAAGGTGGGTCCTGAGACCATGTCATGCAATTTAACTAAATATTCTAAATATAGCTGAAATGCAGGGTAAAATGCTTTGAATGATTATGAATGAAAATGTTGAATGATTATGAATGATTGTGGAAAATGCTGAATGATTTTAGACTTGGTATTTGAGATTTAATCCCAAACATGCCTACGTACCCTTTATTTGAATAAGGGATCAAAGTCAATGTAGTTCGGAAATGCCTTTTTGAAAGGGCTTTGATTTTGGGCACTTAGTACCAAAATGGGTTTTGGGCTTTTTGTTGCCAAAATGGGTTTTTTGGGCACATTGTGCCTAAATGTAATTTTGGGCCTTTTGGGCCAAATTAGGTTTTTGGGCTTTTTGCTGCCAAATTGTGTTTTTGGGCCTTTGGGCCAAATTGTGTTTTTCGAGTACTTGGTGCCTAAATGTGATTTTTGGGCTTTTGTTGCCAAATTGGAAATTTCGGGCTTTTAGGGCCAAATGGTGAATTATGGGCCTTTAGGGCCAAATATGAAATTATGGGCCTTTGTGGCCAAATTGTGGTTTTAGGCCTTTAGGGCCAAATGGTGAATTAAGGGCCTTTAGAGCCAAATGGTGGATGATGGGCCTTTAGGGCCAAATGGTGGATGATGGGCCTTTAGGGCCAAATGGTGGATGATGGGCCTTTAGGGCCAAATGGTGGATGATGGGCCTTTTATGCAAAAATGCATATGTTGGGCCTTATGGGCCAAATCTGTGAATTTGGGTTTTTTAAGCCAAAGTGGGTGAGCTTTTGACCTTATGGACCTGAACTGATCTCATGGGCCATTTTGGGCCAGATCTGATGTCATTGGACCATTTTTTAGTCCTATTGGGCAGGTCTGATTTTATTAAGCCTTTTAGGCTGAGTGAGATCAAGCAATTAGTTTGCCAATTAATTGGGTGAACTATGAATGTATGCAATTTAATGCCAAAACAGGATTTAGGCTTCAAAGCCACAATTTTCTGAGCTTAGGGTGTTATGCCATAGTTATGGATCAACTAGACATTTGTGGCCCATAAGCTTGGATCTAGCGTAAATACCTCGATTATTAATTAACCGGGCATTTAGCTCAGATCTGTTTAATGAGATGATAATGCATGCATTATTATGCTTGGCTTAGAGTTTGAGTAGAAGAGAAGAGTGCGTGATGGTTTAGTTTAAAAAGATAAGTTTAAGGAGAAGTGTACCTGGTTTAGGAGTCTTCCACTACGGAGCTTCAGCTTGCTTGATCTCAAATTAAGGATTGATTTAAGTGATCACAATTCAAACAAGAATGCAATGAATGAATGCAAGGAAAGCAGTAAAGAATCGCAAGGAGCGAGGAGGGAGAGTGAAGGCTAAAAGATCTAGCCGGTGTACTGAAAACCGAGCTGAAAACTGCCTTTTATAGGCGAAAAAAGGCGTTTCAGCGGCTATGACCGCCATGGGCCGCGTTCATGGCCGCAGCATGGGCCCGCGGTCGTGGCCGCGACGTGGGCCGCGGCTGTGACCGCGGTGAGCTGCGGTCGTGGCCGCGGCATGGGCTGCGGCTGTGACCGCGGTCAGCTGCGGTTGCAGTCGCCGGATGCTGTCTTTTTGCTCGGTTTTCATTCCAAGGTTTTTTTTATGAGTTCCATACCTCCGAAAATTATTCCGAGAGTACCTTTGGGTTCCTCGCGACGTTCTGGACGTTTTGATTAACATATTTCTAGAAACTTTTCCGAAAGGCCTCCGGTCTGACCAGACTGTTTGCAGTCCGGGAAAACATGTTTTCTGAACCTCAAAATTCGAGTATTCACAGTTGCCCCCCACTGGCAACCATAAAAATGATTTATGGGAGCCAGTGGTTGTCTGAATCACGAATTTTGAGTTCGACAGTTTGGACCCGTGTTTTGGTCATTTTCTGAACTGCTTTTACTTACATTTAATCAGTAAAACAGTGCAATGCATGTATGGATGCCGAATTTTTTGGGGTACTTAGTAGCAAAAATTAGGAATTTCTGGGCCTTTGTGACCAAACTGGTTTATTTTGGGCCTTTCAAGCCAAATTGATTTTTTTGGGCCTTTCAGGCCAAATTGATTTTTTGGGCCCTTGGGGCCAAATTGATTTTTTGGGCCCTTGGGGCCAAATTGATTTTTTGGGCCCTTGGGGCCAAATTGATTTTTTCGGGCCATTTGGGCCAAATTGATTTTTTGGGCCCTTGGGGCCAAATTGATTTTTTTTTGGTACTTAGTACCAAAATTGTTTCTTTGGGCACTTGGTGCCTAAATTGATTTTTTTGGGCCTTTGAGGCCAAATTGATTTTTCGGGCCCTTGGGGCCAAATAGATTTTTTTTTGGGCACTTGGTGCCTAAATTGATATTTTTTGCCACGGTATGCACAGTTGGACCAAAAGTCTCTTCAAAGTAGAAAAGATTAATTCTGGGGAGGTATGGTTTCTCCAATTGCTACCTTTAGGGGAGTGGTCATTGACTTGGACTTTTTATCAGGCTTTGAGATCCTGAGGCCCATGTTTTTCGGTTTGGGGTCATGATGGAGGAAATGTGCCCCCTCTTTGAGGAGGTTCTGCACAATTATAGGGTGCCCCTCAAATGAGGTCAAAATTGGGGTATGTTTGGTCGTTTGAAAGCCTGTTTTAGCTGGGCATAGGCTAGGACTATAATCGTTTGATGATCAGAAGGCAATCCTACTGCCGTCAATTAATGAATTCTTGGGGGCTAAATCAGATGACCCAGACCAGATGAGGCTGAGGATGCGAGCCTTTGTTTTCTCTTTTCTTACAAGGACCCAGGCTTTGGGGATTTCCAATTCTACCCTGATGATTATGTGAGGGGATGAACTACATTGGCAGTATTGTTCTTGTCGAAACCATTCAGAGTCTGGATCGAGTGGCTTTGGGCCATGAGAACTAGACAGTCTTTCCTTCATTTTTTTTTCTTTTCTTCTTTCTTTTTTCTTTTTTTTTTTTCTTTTTTTTTTTCTTCTTTTTTTTTCTTTTCTTCTTTTTTTTTAGGTCACCTCACCCTAAAAAAGATTTAGGAGGAACGCACTGCTGAGTGAGTTGAAGGGATAGACTGACATGGTCAAGAAAACTAGTGATGAGATTGTTTTGACTTCCAAAGAGGTAGGTGAGACTTCAGGGTCTAGAGAGGACTCGGGTGATATTGCTTTCTGCAGACATGGAGACTTAGTTTAGACTAGACTCCAGGAGGAATTCGAACGACATTGCTTTATGCAGCCATAGAGACTTAGTTTAGACTAGACTCCAGGGCGAATTCGAACGATATTGCTTTATGCAGCCATAGAGACTTAGTTTTAGACTAGACTCTAGGGATTTTTCTCAGACTTTGGTTTTTTTGTACTTGATGGAATTTTTACTCTTTTGTAACTGAGACTCTCTGACTCTTTATTTTATGAACAGATGTCTTTCCATTGATTTCTTTCAGAGAAATAAATGAATGAGAATGATTCATCTTTCCAAGCATCTCTCACTTTACTTTTTTATTTTATGCTCTAATTGTTGCCTAAGCCGCCCTTTTTGGGTTTTCGACTTAGCGAGCTTTTGCTCTAACTTTTGCCTAGACCG
>CAOGCB010578527.1:0-18124 GCA_948266635.1 Cnidoscolus chayamansa | reverse complement strand
AACACCGGAACGATGTGTAGGTGGGAGATTGAGGTCTTCTAAAAAGAAGACACGCAAGAAGAGGAAAGGGATCAAGAGGAGAGTGTCCTCTAAATTATCTGATGGATCACTGAATATGTTTGATAGGCCCGCTTCTGCTCCACCTGATCATTGCTCGTCTTTCTCTAACCCCACTATTCATGGTCCACTAATTTTCTCTCTCTCTCTCTCTAGTTGCTTTGTTGTTTTGCGTTCAAGTCTCTCTCTTTTTGCCTTTTTTTCCCTTGCAACGGTGGTTCGTTTGATTTAGCATTTCACTGGGTTTCTGTTTTTTGGTTGATTTGTTTGATGGGTACCCAGTGATTGCATGATTTTAATTTTTCTTGATATGTAATTTTATTTATCTATTCTATTTTGGGTATAGAATTTGGATAGTTTGTACTTTTGGATTGGGGTAATAATGCTGTTGAATTTCATCTGTTTGCATGAAATGTTGGCAAGTGGCTTTTCTCTTACCATGATTAGTTTGATATTGGTAAATGTGATGATAAAGGGGTGCTCATTATTTGAAGTAATGGACTGGCATGTATGTCAGCAATTGATTGGTACTTTCTGTCCTGATCTTTATGCTAATGTGAAGTTCTTCACTTTCATTAGTCTGTACTTGTAAGCCAAGCCATATCGGACGCTAATTACATTTGGAAACACTTGATTTTTTTTTCCCTTAAAGCTTACAAAACATGTGGCTTATGGTATAGACCATAACTAAATGACCGGCCAAATATCTAGTTTTTCTGTCCTGTTATTTTAGTTTCAAGTTGTAGAAGATTTTACCGATTAAAGCATAATTTGGTTGCGTTGGATTGGCGGATGGGTGTCTGATCTTTGGTAGAGGAGAAGGGTACTTTCTTGTCCTGCTTCCCTTTAGTAAGATAGAGATAATTGGTTCAGTTGTTGTTGATGAAGATTTGATTACATAGAATTTTGTGGATTTTCTAAGTTCGTGGCTATGGCCTTTTGCAGATTAGTATGATGTGCTATCTATGGTTCTGTATAGAGGTTTGAGAAGTGGTGTTTGACGATTAAACTTTTTTTGCTTCTCCTTCCAAATCGCTCTAGCAAAGTACGGTGTTTGGCAATTACTTTTTTTTGGCTTCTCCTTCCAAATGCCTCTAGCAAAGTATGGTGTTTGGCAATTAAACTTTTTTGCTTCTCTAGCAAAGTAGCAATTATGTGGACTTCCATAAATAGACTTATCTAATCTATTATTGCTATTTATTTCTCCCTTTAGGTATTGATTTTATAAAAGATGAAAGAATTTGTTGGCACCAAGGTGGAAAGATGACTTGTTATACTGTTCAGTTGCGTTCTGGATTGATGATAATTTTTTTTATGCCTATGTCTACTGATTGATTAATAAATTTTTTTGGGTTCATTTCTAATGATACAAATCTAACAAAGTTCATGCACTATTTGGATTTGAATTCTTTGCCCCTGAATATTGTCATGAAATAGCGTCTATCACAGGACAATTTTCTTCCTCCATTTGTTCTAGTATACCTTACTTTTCTACACTGCAATGTAGCAGGAAGTATTGAGGAAGCATGGTTTGACTCCTTAGCGGTATTTGAGTCCGATTGTGATGAAGATTTTCAAAGTGTTCCCGAAGGTAAGGTATTTTCACATTTTTAATTTCTCTTTGACATATGACTTTGCATTTGATTTCTCTTGCTAATCAAAGGCCATTTTATTTATGGAATTTTATCTATTTGATATCTTCAGATTTGTTATCCTTAAATGGATCTGAAGTTAGCAGAGACGCAAATCATGGAGACCAAACTGACAATGTCCAACATACTTCTTCAAGTAATGAGATGAAAAAGGAAGGACATTTGTCAGCAGGAAATTCAGCGTGGAACTCTGTGAGTGAGGCTGCTAAACTTTCGAATGGTCAACTAGTCAGCTCAGATTATGCAGATTCCCTATCAAAATCTGAAGGACCTTCTCAACCTGTGTTCATTGATGAAATCGCTTCCTCTGGGGATGAAAATGCCGGTAAGGGGGAAGGGTTATTAGACAATTGTGGAATTCTTCCAGGCAACTGTTTGCCTTGCCTTGCTTCAACTGTTCCACCAGTTGAAAAGAGAAGATCTCTGAGCTCTAGTCCACCAAGTGCAAGGAAAAAGGCTGCATTGAAACTCTCATTCAAATGGAAGGAAGGGCACCCTAATAACACTCTATGTGAGTATTATACTACCAAATTTGAAATTGTAATTTTCAGTTCTTGGAGTTCATAAACGCCTGGTTGCATTACTGTATATCTTTTTGAGTCGTGCAAATAATGCTTCATCAATCTCCTTATGTTGTTTCTCTTTCTGTGTTATTTTTTAAATAAGCTATGTGACCTCACTCCTATGTTGACTAATTTTTCATGTTCTATTTATTCCTTGTAACATCGGTAGTTCTTTTTTAATAGTAGAATGTTCATATGTGCATCTTATTTGGTCCTTCAATATATTGTTGGTTATTTAAAACATCCCCAGTCCACAAATCATATTTGATATGGGACATTACTTGTAGTAATACATCAAAAGCCCTTGGATCCCTTACAATGTGGTCTTAATTTATTAATATTATCCTTTTATGTTTTCAGTTTCTTCAAAGCCAATTCTGCAGAGACCAATAGCTGGTTCCCAAGTACCATTTTGTCCAATAGAGAAGAAAATGCTTGATTGTTGGTCACATATAGAGCCATGCAGTTTCAAAGTCCGGGGACAGAATTATTTCAGGTAAGACTGTAATAAGATGGACTTCATACTCAAATATAATTTACTGCTAAGATAGTATATATTTTCACAAATTCTTTATCAAATGGAAATCATTTGTTTCTGATAGAATGCACTTAATTTGGATCAAACAAGGTTGTCTCCTAACAAGAGTTGTTTTTCAATTGCACTTATATTCAATATGGCAGGGACAAAAAGAAGGACTTTGCTTCTAAGTATGCTGCTTATTATCCATTTGGTGTTGATGTATTCTTGTCTCCACGAAAAATTGATCATATTGCCCGTTTTGTGGAGCTTCCTGTTATTAATTCTTTTGGGAAACTCCCAACTATACTCGTAGTAAATGTTCAGGTATTCCTACATTTTGACTTTGCTCCCAATTATTGTAGCGAACAAGCAAATATTAAGCTATCTGAAACACTATAGTTGAATTAGAAGAAACTTTCCTTTTTCTTTTTTTTTTTCCTTTTTCATTTTCCTTGTACAACATTTTTAAGCTGACTATTTTATGGGTTTTGCAGATTCCCTTGTATAATGCCACATTTTTTCAGAGTGAAACAGATGGTGAAGGAATGAGTTTTGTTTTGTATTTTAAGCTTTCTGAGAGTTACTCAAAGGAACTTCCAACTCACTTCCAAGAAAGTATCCAAGTAAGATAGAACCCTTGGGTAATTATGATTATAATACAACATATTAAAAATGGTCCTGTTTGACACTATGATATCTGGCAATGCTGCTACTGCTGTGACATTCATCCTAGCATTTATGCCAGAAAAGGAAAGAGCTACTTTTCATCATGATGGTATTCTTTGTGAGAATACTGCTGGATTTTTATGTCTTAAGTTGCTTTTATTCTTATTGTTTCATGCCTTTATTTATTTCTTGAACAGCGGTTAATTGATGATGAAATTGAAAAGGTCAAAGGGTTCCCTGTAGATACAATTGTACCCTTTCGCGAAAGGTTGAAAATATTGGGTCGGGTTGTAAATGTAGAAGATCTTAACTTAAGTGCTGCAGAGAGGAAGCTTATGCAGGCTTACAATGAAAAACCTGTTCTTTCACGTCCTCAGCATGAATTTTACTTGGTGAGTTTTTTTGCAATATCATTTATATGTACTTAGAGCAGTTTATATCATGTATTTGTTTTTTTTATCTTTTTTTTGTCCCTTTGGAATTAAGCATATATCTCAAAGAAATGAATTAGTCTGTGACAGCTCAAATGCTTGATTTGTATATTACGTCAATATTTTATACTCAATACCAATGAGCTTTAGCTCAGTGGTACTGGAGTTGTCTCCAAGGGCTATGAGGTCTTAAATTCAAACCCTAGAAGGAGCCAAATGTAACCAAAAGAAAAAAAATACTTAATTATGCATAACCTTTTTCTTTGGTCAGTAAAAGGAGTATGATGATGTGAATGGATTCTGACTCTTGACGGGGATGTCTCAATTTGTATGTTTCAAAATAATTTTTTCGTGTAATGGAACTGGTTAAGAAGATCTAATGTGAGCCAGTAAAGTGGGGTACATCAAAGAAAGATAAAACTTGTGGAAATTTTTTAGTGTTCTTTCCTTATGTATCATAATGCTTTCTTACAGGGAGAAAACTACTTTGAGATTGACATAGACATGCATAGATTCAGTTACATCTCTAGGAAAGGTTTTGAAGCATTTTTAGACAGGCTCAAGATATGTGTCCTGGATGTTGGCCTCACCATACAGGCAAGGATGTTTCTTTCTTGAGAAAAAAAGCAAGTTGATAGATGTTGCGATATATATATCTCTTGGAATCTATTATTCATGTTCACCTTGTTTTTGCAGGGGAATAAACCTGAAGAGTTACCAGAGCAAGTCTTGTGTTGTATAAGGTTAAATTGTATTGACTACATGAATTACCACCTACTAGGGTTAAACCAAGAGCCACTTGAAGCTTTAAGTGGTTAAATGATGTAAGACCTATATTAATAAGGGCCAATTTTTAAAGAAATTTCAGTTCCATCATTTGTGCATTTCCATAGCTCATCTTGATAGCTAAAAGGGGAAAATACCCATAGCATAGTTGTGCTATAGTTGCATACATATATAAGAGAATCAAGCCAACATGTCTTCTTCGACTGTTTAATTGTAGTATCAAATCATATTTCATGATGGAATCATGATACATCCTGGTTATGGTATTTCTATTGCAATGTGGAGAAGGGACATTTTACTATGGTAGCATCAATCATTTGTGTTTGAGTTGTACATCCACTTGAAGAAAAGGAAAGAATAAGTGATAGAGAGTTTACCCGAGGGAGTTTCTTTCATTTCACAGATAAAATAGCAAGCAATGCTAATCTATCCAGTTCTGTTTGAGCATTTGGAGCCTCAAGCATTGCAAGGAGCAAGAGGTTTACCACATAAACCTTTGTTTCCAGAGTAAGAGCTCTCTGGGAACTCACTCAAAGGCTTACCTGTTGGAATTTCACCCACCAGAAAATTATCTGATAAATCCAGTTCCGTGAGTTTTTTCAGCTTCAGAAATACTATTGGTATGTTGCCAGTGAACTGGTTTTTCTGCAGCTTCAGCCTTTCTAATGAGCTGACATTAGCTAAAGCCTCTGGTATTTTGGAACCAAATTTATTGGAGCTCAAATCCAAAGCCTGCAACAATCTCAAAACTCCTATGGCTGTTGGCACTCTGCCATTCAGAAAATTATGTGACAGGTTGAGATATTTAATCCCTGTTTGAGCTCCTACTCCAATTTGTTCAATGCCCCCAGAGAAGTTGTTATTAGCGAGGTCAATATATGTCAATGAACCATCAGGAAATGCATTTCCCATCTCAAAAACTTTACTTATGGGGCCTGTGAGTCTGTTTGAGTGGAGATCCAGCACGCCCAGATGCTGCAAGTTTGTAATTGAATCTGGAATCCCTGAAACAAGAAAATTCCTTGAGAGATTTAACGAGTAGAGCTGAGTCAAGCTCCCTAGCCATGCTGGTAAGCTTCCGGTGAGATGGTTAGCTGACAAGTCCAGTTCTTGTATTGGACTTGGAGTTGCTCGCAAGAGTTCTGGAATTTTTCCTTGAATTCCGCATCCAGCCAAGTATATCCTGGAAAGTGATGGCATTTCCGACAGCCATTTGGGGACGGTGACAAGCTTCAAGCGGTTGAATGACAAATCTAAAGTTTGAAGATTTTGGAGGGAAGAAAGCTCACTAGGCACTGGTCCTTGAATCAAATTGTGAGATATGCTTAGGAAAATTAGACGAGATAGTTGAGAGAGTGATGTTGGTATCTGGCCAGATAGCAGGTTGCCATTGAGATACAACTCTGTTAAAGCTGATAGGCTACCCAAGCTGGAAGGAATTGCTCCCTCAAGCTTGTTATTTGCTAGTGAAACTCTTTGGAGAGAAACCAAATATCCAAAATTTTGCGGTATCCTTCCGCTGAGATGGTTATTGTTTAGTCTAAGGAAACCAAGTAAAGGCATTTGGCCAGAACCTGACGGAAATGGGATTGCTCCCTCTAGATGATTTCCATCCAAGTATAACTCCGAAATGGAATTCAAATTTGTTATAGAAAGTGGGATCTTCCCTTCAAATAAATTGTTAGAAAGATCGAGCTTCTCCATCGCCTGCATTTCACCAATCTTGGCTGGTAGGTGACCAGTTAGAGCATTGCTATTTAGATCTAGATGCATCAGATTTGTCAAGTTTGTGAAGGAATCAGGTATCGAACCAGTGAATTGATTTGAATATAGAAGCAGTTGGTTAAGATTTCTAATATTGCCTAGGCTTGAAGGAAGAGAACCAGACAATCTATTCTCATGCAGGTGAAGCTCTTCAAGTTTCGACAGCTTACCGATGCTATCTGGTACTGATCCGCTGAGCCTGTTACCATACAAGTACAACTTTCGGAGATTTCGAAGGCGAGAACCAATGTCTGGTGGGATCCTTCCAGACAGGCCTACGAGGCCACCGAGATTAATGACTTCAAGAGAGCTGAGAAGTGTTATTGAGGGTGACAACAATCCTCTCATCTCGGATTGGAAGACAAAATCATTAGTGGCAATGAATCCTGCAAGGCGGATTTCTGTCACCCTACCAGTTTGATTATCGCAACGAATACCTTCCCAGTTGCAGCAACTACGACCAACCCACTTCGCTAATCGGCCAGAAGTATCAACATGGATCCCAGCCTTGAAACCAGTTAGACCCTTCAGGTCGCTGTGGTTGCATAGTCCACTACCATTTTGCTTTGCTTCTCCGACTACTGTGATGGCTAGTAAAACAACCACCGAGAACAGCTGACAAACCATTTTTCTGCCTGGACTGATAAATTAAGACTCACTAATTTGATTTTTCCCAAAATAGGAAATGTATAAGACGATACAGAGTTCAAGATCTCTACAACATTGGATAAGAACAATACTCTCTGATTAATTTGCTTTTTCTTCTGTCTTCTTTCCCCTTTACAGTTAATAGCGCTCAAAAGCATAAATGTGTCTGAATTATGATGTCCTTGAGGCTACTTTAAAGAAATGGCAGATGTCACTTCACCCAATAGTCTCAAATGGATTAAACTAATCCCAAGCCCTAACAACTTTTGTTGTCTTTAAAAAAAGGTCCAAAAACATCTTTTGTAAGAAGCTGCTACTGTGATACATCAGTGGCAAACTGGGATATCTCAATGTGGTCTCCTCAAAATCAAACCCACTGCCACCAACCAACTCACTTAGGGCATGTAATCCAAATGTTCCTTTCTTGGGGGCAGGTTTCAAGAACCCCATGTTCTAAGATTATTGTTGGTTCTAACGTACCTTAAAAACTTCCATGTTAGAGGCATCAGAGAGGTCCTGTCCTTGTTTATGGTCCCCAAGGACTGACCTCTGTCAACATTTTGGAACCTCAAGAAGGATCTTACAACTAATTGTCAGCTTTCTCTAGAACTTGTAGAGCACACAATATATAATCTTAAACAATAGGATAAGCTGCTTGGGAACTTTGACCCTTGAATTGGGAGATGAACTTAGTTTATTGTGTGTGTGAATCCAAACTTTAGAAATAATCCTATGCATGTGGATTAGTAATTGATTGAAATCGCGACTTACCTAGAAAGTCGTAAAAATACGAAGGATGAATTTTGGAGGACTGATTTTCTACCTAATATTATGGTTGGAGGCTAAAAAAACATTTTTCAGAAATAAAACGTTTTTAGAAAAATATATTTAAATTTCAATATTTGATATATATATATATATAGAGAGAGAGAGAAAGCTGTTTTGATATTTAATTTTTCTTATAAATAAATTATATTAAAATTTAATATTTTAATTCTTATATTTAAAAATATATTTTTCTAAACAGCAACTCTAATTATAATAACAAAATTTTTTAATATAATTAAAGTTTATGAAGTAAACTTAATTCATATATTTATTATTTCATTTTAAATTAAAGTTTATATAATTATTTAATATACCAAAAAAAAAGATAAAAAAACACTCCAGATATTAAAATAAATGGTTGAATAGTCTTTTTTTCTAAATGAGATCGATAATTCGAACTTTATATATAAAGTAAATTTTTATCGAAAATATTTTATCTCTTAATAGACTGATTCGATATAAATAAAGTTTAATCTCAATCCATGAAAATATTTATGGCTATTTTGAAGTGGATTTGGCTAGTGTGTCATGCTCCTTGGAGTTCCAACTCTTCATTATTGATCCTATACTGACGCAAGAACCTAAAGGCTGCTAATATTCATGCCATGATCACTTGATCCCTCCCGGTAACTATCAATAAACTCTAGCAACTTCTCTTTGCAATGTTCTTATACATAATGCTGTAATCAACTATGTCACTCAAATACCTAAGGAACTTTTTTGTAACTCTAAAGTAAACTTCATTTGTGGCTGGCATAAACCCTGGCAACACACTCCTTTTAAACATGATCGATATCAAGCCTGTGTCTGATAAACAAAGAAGACAACCTACCAGGTCTTTATATACACTTGCTTTTACCCTATTGAACTTCATTTGAACTGCTTAGCTTCTCACTAAGCACTCTAATAGTAATTGCTTTACAATTATGGATTCCAAACTTGACTGTTCGGGTTATAAACAACTTTTCATTTCTTCTTTAGATTTATTCTCTTAAGCTCTTCATTTTCTAGTTGCATCTTCATTTTTCTTTCTTCTTTTCAATCATCTTCTAAGTTAAGCTCTTCATTTTTCTAAAGTCAGCATCTTTTTCGTGAATGTCTTGCACAATTGAAGTCTGTTTAGAAGAAATGATAGCAGATTTCTCCCAATTCCAAGCAGCATGCTCAGCAAACTTGACGTTTCTAGTCACAATATGGCAACCTTCTGAGGCTCCGAATTCAGTCATTTGAAAGATGACGATACCCAACAAACACCATGGTCTGACGTTTGAGGGTGACCTAGGCGGATCACAGCTAGAGCTTTTGAAGACCCTTAAGAGAATACTTAGGATTAGATTTATTCGACCTCGTCTATGATACTGAAGGTTCTGACATTCTTTCTATGAAAGACTCTGAATCCTGTTATTACCAAGATAAAAGAAATCAAGGAACCCAAGAACGAGAGACCAGGGTATTGTCTTTGGCGATGACAGGAATTAAGCAATGGAGGCAAGAGCAGAGCAAGTTTGTTCACCAACAACTGCGTATTGTTCAGCTTTTTACGTTTCGGCTTTAATGATAGCCCTCAGACTACCATGTGTTAGATTTTCTTTTTGTCTTCATTACTTTCAATTTATGGGCATCTGAATGAATGTCTGATCTTCCATTATACTATCTACTTTCTATCATGGAAAATTTGCATGAGAGTCCATCATATCATTTTAAAGTGCAGTTATTATAAAGGGATGAAAGACCTGAATTACAAGAGAGTCCAACCAATACAGGCCAATAGAACAAAGCTCACCCCAACTCAGAGAGCCTAGCAAATAAATGAACCAGAGTATTACATATAAAACTTGAAATCCTAAATTTGGTCATGATTTTCCATTGTACATTCAATCATATCGTATTAGAGCGGTACTTATGAAAAAAAATGATTTTTTTTTGTCCTCTATTGTAAATATCGCTTCTTACAAGCATGGGAATAATGTAATTTGAAACTTTGAAGTTGAAGGATTGGTCATGATCGATCACTTCTTCCAAACTAGGATGGTAAGATGGTAAAACCAAAAGGGTCATGACTCATGAAGGTATGTAGAGGTTGATAAGCAGATGAAATTTAGAAGGAAGAAGAAAAAGAAGCTAGTAACCCATTGCTTTATTGGCTTGGAGCTTAGATTTCTCAACCACAGTCCCGTCGTTCCCAGCAAGTGCCCTGTACTTGTCTTTCCTAGTAAATGAAGTGCATTCATAAGAAAGAGTAGCAGCAATCATCCTCTGTATGTAGTTAGCCACTTCATGACTCGACTTCCCTGAACTGCATGTTAGCTCATGCGGCAACTTATTCAAGAAAGTTACTTCATATGCTGGGCTAGGGTTCATGAAGAAGTAAAATGGATCCAACCCTTTCCATCCTCTGGCTGTTGTTCCATGGAACATGCTCATCCGATTCACCATGGCCACCGGCACAATTTGATCTGTTAATTCGGCGAACAAAGCTGAAAACCTTAAAAGAAATGGTTCTCGGCAAGTAGTCCCCTCGGGGCATATGGCTAAGTCACCTTCTTCTAACAATTTCTTGATCATGGATGCATCAGTAGCACGATCGCGGCTGAGTCTAACAGTTTTGATGGGCGAGATAATTTCCGAGAGACGAGAAACTGAGTATGTGACTGCTGCAATAGGGCGGCCAAGGGCGGTGGAGAGAAATATTGGGTCAAGAAGAGTTCTGTGGGAGCAAACAAAGAGGACACCAGATTGGCCGATGGATTTTTTGGCTGGAGGAGGTGGTGTGCCCTTTGCTGTGACACGGACGCCCAGTGCCCAGAAAGCATAATATACTACAGGCATGGGAAGGAGTGACCCGGCTGCCATTCGCAAGCAAGCTAGAATAAAGCCTATCGGAATCCAGAGACCGATGACTAGTGCCATTAAAGGCGTTGGCTTCTGTACTAACCGGCCATCATGGAAAATGATGGGTTTTGGGAGCTTATCACCTGTTACTGCTCTGATTTCTGGCTGCGGAGGAACATGGTAACCCTCCTGGCACATAACCATGAAGGGAATATCAGTATGCCTATCTCCAAGCCCAATCTCTGGCCTAGTGTCAGGAAAAGCCTTGTGAAGAGCCTTTGCCTTGCGCTCTCCTACAAGCACCCCTGGGCTGACGACAAATCCAGTTGCTCTACCTTTGTAAGTTGATATCTCAGTACCCAAAATCAAATCAGCTCCCAAGAAATCCTTCAAAAATGGTTCCACCATAATTCTCGGATTCGCGGTAAGAACGCATCGCTTCCCACACGAAGAGAACACACGCCATGACTCAGGATGGAGATCGCCAGAGTAGAATTTGGGCAGCACTGCGCGTGCCACAGACTCAATGTCGGATACTTTCATGCCAGAAAATGAAGCAAAGATCAGAACTTGGATACCAGCAGACTCTGAAACAAAGTAATACAGAACTCCTGCCAATGGTGAGACCAAGAGCAAGAAAAGAAGCCTCAAAATACCACCGCCCTCGAAAGCGATCAGAGCAAAATAAGGGAAGGAGCTACGACCTCTAAGCAAGGTGCCATCCATGTCAGCGACCACCGTGTGCTTTTCTCTGCCAATGGACGCACATTTGCCCACGGCGGGGAAGCTGCCCATCTCCATCATAACCATTATGACCCAGAAATCTAATGTAAGCTCTATGTGAAGTAATGGTAGATCATGTTGCACATATATAATAGAAGCAGAAAGAGGAGAGGACAACCAGGAAACATACCCAAAAGAGAGGCAAAAAACGACAGAAAAGAGTAGCATACATGATAAAAACCATGGAAATTTCCACAACGCTAGCAACGTTGATCCGCTTCTCGATAAGAGGTAGAACCGAGGTTTGGAACTGTTTTTGGAGAAGAAACCAAAAAGAACTTGTATTGATCGCTGCTTCTCGTATCCATATCAGAAGCTTTGATGTATATTGTGTCTCTAGGCTGCTGATGCAAAGCTAGTAAGCAGGGAACATTGAAGATTTTATGTGGAGAATGTCAAATTTTCATATTCAAATTGATATATAATTAAGATACATAACTTATCTGATTAATTTATAAAAACATATAAAAAAAATTAAAATATCTTATTATTTCATGAATCAAACTAGAATTAATTGAAAAAATCATAGATTGAAATGTTATTGTTTATTCAAATGCCACCTTTTATCTTTTTCTTGAATTCTTATTAATTGACAAAAAGGGAAATAATTAAACTTATTAAAACAAAGGCCTGTCGATGGAATATCCAAAGCCTTAATTTGGTATCACTTAAAACTTTTTTAAATCTAGATATTAAATTAAATTAAATATTAAATTGATCAGAGAAGTATAATAATTTATTTTAGTGGTATTACACAATTATATTAAAAAAATATATTTATTTAAGCATTTAAATGATGATATTCAAACGAAATTGTTAAAAAAAAGAATATATTAATTTAATATTTATAAACAATGATTGTTAAATTTATCAATTAAATATTATTATTTAAATTTAATAATATATATTTTAAATATTTTTATATAGTATATTAAATTATTTTTGTTTAATTTTCATTCAATAATATAATAATTATATTTTTATTTAAATAATAAAAAAGAAACTATATATATATTTCAACTGAAATAATTTTAATGAACACTTAATATAATTATTATACTATCAACCATCCCCTAATCTACGAGACTTACGTTCCTTGATCCAAAGGACCAAAAACGACATCGTAACCATCGTCCTCGTTTTTTTTTCTCAGATGCCCTACCGCCGCTTCCTCCTCTCCACTCTCCAGCCGCAGCAGGTTGTTCTCCTTCAGCAGCAGCACGGCAGCACCAGCAGCAGTAGTTTCTTCACCAGCCGCAGCAGGTCCTTCATCTTCATCTGTGCAAACCCAAGTAGGTGCTGTAAATATTTTTTTTAACATCTGGTTTGAATCTGCTGCAAATTACACAGGTTAAGATGATCCATTTAAGAATAGATACATTAATAAATAATTCTTCTTAAGTACTCATCTTTGTAACATCAATGTTGCAGTATGTATAGTGATTTGGAATATTCCCTCTTTGCTCTGTCTTCTTTTCATTTGTTCTCTTACCTTCTCATTTTCTTTCTCCATTTTGGTTGAATTTTCACCTACACTGTGAGTCTGAGACATTCAATTTTAAGTATTTGCTTTTGCAAGCAAACCAAATGGATTACAAGGAGACATATATTCACATAGGAAATTTCACTGTTCTTCATTAGAAGCATGCTATAGGAGTTGCAGAACAATTATATATTATATATTATTTATTACAGGGAGACTTGTTAATATCAACAAAATGCTTTAGGAAGTATCTCTGATTACTAATAATTATTATTTGTATCACTAATTATTATTAATAACTCATGAGAAAAAAAACTGGTTTGAATAGTTTTTAAATCGAGCTCGACTGGAGCTTTGTTAACAAGCTTGAAGATGAGCTTAAATGAGCCAATGTTTTGACAAGTTTAATAAATGAACAGAGCTCGAGCTCTGCAGATATAAGAACAAGCTTATAATGAACTGAGCTCGAGTTAGTCTTATTTATGTGATAAATGAGTTTTTTGCGAGCCAACCTTAAACTGAGCTCGATTACAATAAAACTGAATCAAACTGAAGCCGAGCCTACACAATTTTTTCCAGCCTCGGCTTGGTTCAGTTACACTCTAGAACTAAAATTTCTTAAAATTGTATGAACTTGCCTATGTCATGTGTGCAAATTTTGGAATGACTGTTAGTACTTTGTAGGTGATGGACTAATGAAGTCTCTTTGCTCTAATTCTTCCACATGGAGAGAAGCCACTACATTGTTGCACAAATTCTCAAACTCCGTTATTATGGGTTTCTCACATAGACATGAAGAGGTGTACCATTTTTTACCTTAGGCATTCTTTTCAACTTTTTTCTCACAATCTCTACTTGGAATCCCCTCGAAATAGTATAGTATTACTTAATAGAAGATCTTTGAGTCGAAAGCTCTATTTCTCAAGCTCGACCAAGATCAGGCCTTTTCCGGATTATTCCCCGAAGAAACCCACTATTACAGACACTGAACTTGTCCATCAAATCTCTAAGGCAATAAAGTTACGCCGCTCTGAGCCCCTCCGCCGCATTCTTACGCCTTTTGAATCCAAGTTTAGGTCTGACCACCTGATTTGGATTCTTATGAACATCAAGAACGATTATGAATTGGTTTTAAATTTCTTTGACTGGGCATGCCAGCTTAGAGACCCAAATCTTGAAGCCCGTTGTATTGTTGTTCAAATTTCTGTGGCTTCAAAGGATCTTAAAATGGCTCATGAACTCATTTCTGATTTTTGGGCGAAACCAAATTTGGATATCAGTCGTTCTTTCACTCATTTTGTTGGTCAACTGATATACACTTATAAGGACTGGGGTTCAGATCCCCATGTATTTGATGTTTTCTTCCAAGTCCTTGTTGATGCTGGAATGCTAAGTGAAGCAAAAAAATTTTTTGACAAGGTGTTAAATTATGGAGTAATTGTTTCCATCGATTCTTGTAATTTATATCTCGCACAACTGTCAAGGAATTTTGATATGCTTGGGATGGCAATGAAGGTTTTTATTGAATTTCCTCAAGTGGGTGTCCGTTGGAATACTGCATCATATAACATCATTATGAATTCCCTTCTTCAATTAGGGAAAATCAAAGAAGCCCATCTTTTTCTGATGAGAATGGAGTTAAAAGGCTGTATTCCTGATGTGGTAAGTTATAGCACTATAATAAATGGCTATTGTCATATTGGTGGCCTGCAAAAGGTGTTGTGGCTTGTCAAAGAAATGCAAAAGAAGGGGTTGGAGCCTAACTCATATACCTATAGCAGCCTAATCCTTCTTCTATGTAAAAGCGGTAAAGTTGTTGAAGGTGAGAAGGTCTTGAGGGAGATGATGAACCAAAGAATTTTTCCTGATAATGTGATATATACAACTCTAATTGATGGTTTCTGTAAGTTGGGACATACTGAAGCTGCATATAAGTTGTTTAATGAGATGGAGGCTCAGAAAATTTTTCCTGATTTTATAGCATATACTGCTCTTATTTGCGGGCTTTGTCAATGTGGAAAGATGATGGAGGCGGAAAGACTTTTCAATGAAATGGTTAAAAAAGAGTTGGAACCAGATGAGGTTACATATACAGCACTTATCGATGGTTATTGCAAGACAGGTGAGATGAAAAAGGCTTTCTCGCTTCATAATCAGATGGTCCAAATTGGGCTTATTCCAAATGTTGTCACATACACAGCACTGGCTGATGGCCTTTGTAAATGTGGGGAGCTAGACACAGCGAATGAGCTTCTTCATGAGATGTGCAGAAAGGGACTTGAATTAAACATCTGCACTTACAACTCAATTGTTAATGGTCTTTGCAAAGCGGGAAATATTTCACAAGCGATAAAGCTGATGGAAGAAATGCAGGAAGCAGGGATGTATCCTGATACTATCACTTACACTACATTGATGGATGCTTACTGTAAGACAGGAGAGATGGTCAAGGCACATGAGCTTCTGCGTGAGATGCTGGACCGAGGGCTTCAACCTACAGTTGTTACATTCAATGTGCTCATGAATGGTTTTTGTTTGTCAGGAATGCTAGAAGATGCTGAGAGGCTACTGAAATGGATGTTGCAGAAGGGCATAATGCCAAACGCCACTACCTACAATTCTATTATGAAGCAGCATTGCATTAGAAATGATATGCGAACTACAACTGAAATTTACAGGGAGATGTGTGCTAAAGGAGTAATCCCTGATAGCAACACATATAACATTTTAATAAGAGGGCACTGTAAAGCAAGGAATATGAAAGAGGCATGGTTTTTGCACAAAGAAATGGTTGAGAAGGGATTTAACCTCACTGCTAGTTCCTATAATGCTCTCATCAAGGGTTTTTTCAAGAGAAAGAAACCTTTGGAGGCAAGGAAGCTATTTGAAGACATGAGAAGGGGAGGTTTGGTTGCTGATGCAGAAATATATAATATTTTTGTTGATATAAATTATGAAGAAGGAAATTTGGAAACCACTCTTGAGCTTTGTGACGAAGCAATAGAGAAGTGTCTGGTGAATGAAGCCAGGAGTGAAAACCAATAGTTGGGGTTTTCTACAATCTTTTAGTTTGGTAACTTTGGAAGTACTTGCAAATATGGATTCATTCATAGGCTGGCATGTCATGATCAGATGTCATTCTCAGAACAATTTCAGAATCATGGTAAAATGCTTTCCTCTTGGCTTCTTTTTGCCTTAACATGCTACATTAAGAAGATTGATTACATAGTTCTCTAGGTTGTTTGCTTTACCAGTCAACTTTGAGTGGTGGTGATGCTGTCAGTCTTGACTCTTGATGTCAATATTTGCAATTTGCTTTTGCTAAAATTAAATGATCATATCAGCCTAGTGTTAAATTGGAATTGATTTGAGATGTGAATAGGCGGGTAAATTTCACTCAGCATATATGAACTTATATCTTTGTAGGTACATGAACTTTAATTTTGTAAAATAAAAATAAATGAATATGTGATGTTTTCACATAAAAGTATATGTAACTAGCTATAGCAGGTTTGCAGGTTATAAGATGACGTGTAATCTTTTAATGTGTCACACTTTACCATTTTTTAGTTTCTCTCTTCCAAGGTGGAAGACATCTCTCTCTCTCTTTAAAAAATTTCAATCTTTCTTTTCTAGATTTAAATTTAGAGCCAAAAAAGCTTCCTCTTCCGTTTTAGATCTAGATCTAGAACAAAGAAAACTTCCTCTTCCTTTTTCTCTCTCTCTTCAAAAATCATCCTCTTCCTCTTTCTTTCTATTTAAAAAGCTTCATCCTCTTCCTCTTCCTCTCTATTTAAAATGCTTCCTCCTCTCCTCTTTCTCTCTCTTTAAAATGTTTTCTCTTCCCCTTCTAATACAATTAAATCTAGAGAGGAAGAGGCAGAAGAAGCTTTTTTGCTTCTAGATTTAGATCTAGAAAAAAAGAGGAGGTTTTTGAAAGAGAGAGACAGAGGTCTTCGACTTTGGAAAAAAGAGATTAAAAAAGGGGGAAGTGTGCTACGTTGAAATGGTACACATCATTTTATAACTGGCAAACCTGCTATAACCAGTCACATGTACTTTTATAGGAAAACATAACAAGTCTATGTACTTATATTACAAATTAAAGTTTATATACTTTACTGTTATAAAGGTATAAATTCATGTATTATGGATGAAATTTACCCGTGAATAGGTTGACGAGATTGAATGATTATTTTAGATATAAAATTGTGGATGTCTTTTTAAGATTTTATCTTTTGTGGTTATAACCCTTTCCCCACTCAGGTGGGCAACATACATGTGATACCCTACTATAGCATGCCAGAAGGACCGGAGGGCAGATGGGGCTGAATTACCGTAGACTATGATTATCACATTCATAAACATCCTCTCTACGCAATTTTTTCAAATCTTTGTTCTCATGATAAAGGTATCACAATTTTCAACCTTGTTACCATATTAAATTACTTAACAGAATTGGATCTTATGTTTCTAAATTCTTCTCTTAGAAACATAGGATTCTTTTGGGTTCTAAATTCTTCCCTTTTGGCATTCCTTTATTTGTAATCTTTAAGGTAAACGTTTGTATATTTTTGCATAAGCTTTGTCCTGAACCAACAAAATGATTTGAGTGGACGCAGCATTCTGGGTGCGAACTGTAAATTCTCTGCAAAGTTGGAATTCACGGGACAAACGGTATGAAGGTGCATCTTGGAAACACCAATTTAAGGTAAGAAGAAAGCCAAATTCTGGTTAAGGACAGTGTAAAATAACTTCACAGCAAGTAGAAGATTGATCTTTCAAGGAAAAGAAATGCTTGCAATAAAATTCTTCGGTTTGTGTAGGATTGAATCCGTTATTGGTGTTGGAAGTTTATTGTCATGGAGAATTGTGTTCAGACTGATGCCCACAGATTATTCTCAATGGGTACAAACTGAGGTTCTAAATTACAATGGAAGATTATGATCATGCGCATATGTTGAATTAGTTTCAAATATTTCCTTGTGACTTATTTTTCAAGGTTCCACTCTTAGTGAGACCGAGTGTTATTTGGTTCATTTAGATATTTATGAATTAGCTTATTGAGCATATTCGCTAGCTAACGTGTTAATGAAGCTCGTGAGCAGCTT
>CAOGCB010578401.1:0-12749 GCA_948266635.1 Cnidoscolus chayamansa | reverse complement strand
AATTTCATTATATATTTCTTTTTCCTTTATTACTTCCATTTGCTTTACAATGTTACTTTTTATTTTCTTTTCTAATTTATTTTCTATTTTTCACTTCTTAATTCCATTTCTTACCTCATTTAATCATTTTCTTGCTAATTTCACCCTTTTAGGTGCCTAAACTTCTAGGCCCTAAATTTCGTTCGTGACACAACTCATTTGGAAAGGGTGTACAACTTACCTGGCATGTGTACTTAAATCTAAGAAAAAGGGTTTAAGTATACAAGATATACCCACGGTACGAGATTTTACTAATGTGTTTCCCGATGAATTGCTGGGATTGCCACCAGACAGAGAGGTAGAATTTGCAATTGAAGTTGTACAGGGTATAGCTCCAATCTTGATAGCTCCCTACAGGATGGCCCTGACAGAGTTGAAAGAACTGAAGATCCAACTACATGAGTTACTAGATAAGGGTTTTATCAGACCTAGTGTTTCTCCATGGGATGCACTTGTACTGTTCATGAAAAAGAAGGATGGTAACTTACGATTATGCATTGACTACCGACAGCTAAAGAAGGTAACCAATAAGAACAAATATCTATTAACACAGATCGATGATCTATTGGATCAGTTCAGAGGAGCAAAAGTATTTTTGAAGATAGACTTGAGATCAGGATATCACCATCTGAAGGTGAAGGGTGCTGATATTTCAAAAACTGCATTTAGAACTAGATACGAACACTACGAGTTCTTGGTCATGCCATTTCAGTTAACAAATGCATTGGCAGTGTTCATGGATAATATTCATAGATGATATCTTTATCTACTCCAAGAATGAGGAGGAACATGATCAACACTTACGGACTGTTTTGCAGATATTGAAGGAGAAATAGTTGTACGGGAAGTTCATTAAGTGCGAATTTTGGCTGAATAAGGTAATCTTTTTAGGACATGTGGTATCACTAGTGGGAATCAGAGTAGATCCTAAAAAGATTGAAGCAATTATTGAGTGGAAACCTCCACGGAATGTGATAGAGATTCGTAGATTCCTAGGTTTAGCAGGATACTACAAAAGATTTATGAAGGGATTTTCACGTCTTATAGCACCATTGACGAAATTGTTGCAAAAGAATGTTAAATTCGTACGGAGTGAAGCATGTCATGAGAGTTTTGATGAGTTGAAGGCTATGCTCAATGCATCACCTGTTCTCATGCAGTCGGAATCAGGAAAGGATTTCGTGATTTTCAGTGATGCATCGCATACTGGATTGGGCTGTGTACTGATGCAAGAAGGCAGAGTATTTGCATATGCTTCCAGACAGCTGAAGATACATGAGAGAAATTATCTAACACATGATCTGGAGCTTGCAACTATTGTATTTGCACTGAAGATTTAGAGGCATTATCTCTACGGAGAGAAGTGCTACATCTATATAAACCATAAGAGTCTAAAGTACCTGCCTACTTAGAAGGAACTGAATTTGAGACAGCGCCAGTGGATGGAGCTAATAAAGGATTACGATTGCACTATTGATTACCATCAAGGCAAGGCGAGTTTTATTGTTAATGCCTTGAGCAGGAAGAACCTAGTGTCATTGAAAGCGTTGAATGCTAGGCTCGCATTGGCTAATGATGGACTTGTTGTGGCAGAATTGACTGTACGACCTGATTTTCTACAGCAAATCAGGGAAGCTCAAAAGAATGATGCAAATGTGGCTACATGGGTCGAACAAATTAAAGTAGAAAAATCGGCACAAAGGGAGTTGAAAGAATATGGGTGTTTGTATTATTGTGGCAGACTATATGTACCTCCAGTTGATGATTTGAGGAAGAATATCCTTACTCAGGCGCATACTAGTCCATATTCTATGCACCCGGGCAATACTAAAATGTATCAGGAGCTAAAGAGCAGATATTGGTGGCCAGGTATAAAAAGGGAGATCGCAGAATTTGTGGCTAAGTGCCTGACATGCCAACAGGTGAAAGTAGAGCATCAAATACCATCGGGTTTGCTACAGCCTATAGTGATACCCGAGTGGAAATGGGACCAAGTAACGATGGATTTTTTCATTGGTTTGCCGCTCAAAAAAAGAGTCATAACTTCATCTGGGTGATTGTAGACAGATTGACTAAGTCTGCACACTTTTTACTGGTCCAGACAAATTATACACTTAAACGATTGGTAAAATTGTATATACAGGAGATTATGAGACTATATGGAGTGCCATCGTCGATTGTTTCAGATAGAGACCCGAGGTTTACGTCAAGATTTTAGAAGAAACTACATGAATCCTTGGGTACTCATTTGAACTTTAGTACAACTTTCCATCCTCAGACAGATGGTCAGTTAAAGAGGATGATATAAGTATTGGAAGATATGTTGCAAAATTATGCTATTGATTTTGAAGGAAATTGAGAAAGATACTTGCCACTTATTGAGTTCGCATATAATAACAGTTATTAGGCGAGTATACAGATGGCACCATATGAGGCATTGTATAGGCGAAAATGTCGGACTCCTATCAATTGGGTTGAGACTAGGGAGAGTTAGATAGTGGGTCCCAAATTGATCAAACAGGCCGAGGAGAGAGTGGAGTTGATTAGGGAGCGACTGAAAGCTGCTAGTGATCGGCAGAAATCTTATGCAGATCTGAAAAGGAAGGATATCGAGTATCAGGTAGGGGAGAAAGTATTTTTAAAGGTGTCTCCATGGAAGAAGATAATCAGATTTAGTAAAAAGGGGAAACTGAGTCTAAGGTTTATTGGTACGTACGATTTTGGAGCGTATTAGACCATTAGCCTACAGATTGGTGTTACCACCAGAGCTAGATCGGATCCATAATGTTTTTCACATATTTATGCTCCAAAGGTACCAATCGAACCCCACACATATAGTTCCATTAGAGAAAATGAAAATCAGCCCAGACCTGACTTACGAAGAAGAGTCGATTCAGATTCTGCCCAGAGAAGTAAAAGAACTGAGAAATAAAAGTGTATCGTTAGTGAAGGTTTTATGGAGAAATCATAAGTTCGAAGAGGCAACATGGGAAAGTGAAGAGATAATGAGACAACAATATCCATAGTTGTTTGAGCAGGACTAAATTTCGAGACGAAATTTATTTTAAGGAGGGGAGAGTGAACTTGTAACACCCAAAATTTGACGGCGGCCGCTACAAACCAACATATATCATTTCCAACTGAAATTTGACAACAGCCGCTACAATATCATGAACGGTTTTTAGAGCCTAGAAGATTAGGTACCTAAAATAAAGAAATAGAAAAATAAAAAGGAATAAATAAGAGATAAATAAAGAAAATGAAAATAGAAAAGAAAATAAAAAAAATAGAAAATAGAAAAGAAAAATGAAAAGGAAAATTAAAAAAAAATTGAAAAGTCAAATAAGGTGGCTATGAGGTGGCAACGATTAAAAGGGATTTACACTTAGAAAAAAAAATAGAGACAGCAGAAACGAGAGAGAGAGCCACGGGAAGGAAAATAAAAAAAAGAGAGAGAAAGAAAAGAAGAAGAAGAGGAAGAAGAAGGAGAAGTCATCTACATAAGGTTAGTTGCATATGCTTTGTTAAGTTTGAAGTTTTATATGTATATGGAGGGTTATGATGAAGTGGACAGTAGGGTGAAGATTTGGTAAACCTAGAAATTTTGTAGGAACCATATCTACATGAAAACATGGTTTTTAGATTTGAATCAAAGTAATAAAGATCATAGAAATGAGAAAAATGATTGAAGTGTTGAACTGGAACTAGAGTTTTGTGTGAACAGTAAGTTTTGTTAGTGTTTAGGAGGATTAAATAAAGTCTACAAATTTTGTATGATATACCAATATAAATCTGAGAATGTTAGCTACAATTATTAAGAACATCACTTAACTAAATTAGATCAATTGGAGCATGAAAATGTAGTATGAACAGACAAAGGTCAAAGCTGTCGGATCATAGGATTGCAGTACAAGGTAGTTGATGTTATTAGTGATTTGGAAGTCTTAATGGATAGATAAAATTATGAACTTTTGTATGAAGCTTGTTTAAGATGTTAGCTACAAGTTTTACGTTTTAAACTTTGGCAAAAACAGAACCTAAACTGGTCAAAAGATAAGACAAAAGAGAGGTGTCACTGTAATTTTGCAGAAAGTCTGTAGATATGTAAATGGTGAGTTTGGTACTCAAATGGAGTCCAAATGACCTGAGATTCTAATTGAACCTTTATTTCTATGTTAAGGAACTTTAGTTAAATTTTGAGATCAAAATGACTTGAATAAATAATTGTATAAACTAAAATCACCATATATTAGCAATAGAGGTACTTTATCGGTTATAAGAATTTAGTTGAGTAGGAAGTGACCTAAATGAACTTGCCATGAGCTAAAAGATAACTGGAAGCTTAAATGTTAAGTTTTTATGAAGTGTACAAAAATTTTAGAGCATTTGGAGATGAGTTAGTGAGGGATCTGCCTCTTGGAAGAGGAAGTCGTGACACAAGCTTTCTTAAGTCGCGGGCATGAAAAGGGACCAAAACCAGACAGTAGGATTTATTCTAAGGTTGCGAGCATGACATGAGAGTTCGCGAGCACGACACAGGTCTAAAATCAGACAGAAACCTTATTTTTAAGGTCGCGAGCGCAATATGAGAGTTCGCGGGCGCGAAATAGGTTTAAAATCAGACAGTAACTTTAGTGTCAAAGTCGCGAGGGCGACATTAGTTTTCACGAGCGCGATTTAGGTTCTCCGAGACACAGTAGGTTTGTAGAATGTGTCGGGAGCGTGACTTATTGATTCGCGAGCGCGACTTGTTCCAATCAAAGAGGAACTTTGAGAAATGATAAGACTTGGAATATGTTTTGGGAATCTAGTGTTAGACTTTTATTCATTGTATTTAATTACTACTTTTGAATGAAAAGTACCAATGTATATTTGTCATGAATGGATTTTAGGGCTTAGAAGATTAGGTGCCTAAAATAAGGAATTGAAAATAGAAATGAAAGGGAAATAAATAAATAAAAATAATAAAAAATAATTTAAAAAATAATTTAAAAAAAAAGAGAGTTGAAAAGTCAAAAAGTTAAAACTTAAGGTTAAAATTCTACACTTAAGACAAAGTCATTAGCAGAAGCAAAGAGAGAAAAAGAGAGCCACGGGAGAGAAAGGAGAAAGAAAAGAAAAGAGAGAAAGAAAAGGAAGAAGAAGAAGAAGAAGGTTAGTTATATATTCTCTTAGCTTTAAAGTTTCTATACTTAGAGTTTGATGAAGAGGACCATAGAGGTGAGATTTGATCTAACCTAGAAATTGTACAAGCAGTAACTTTTGATTAAAACATGATTTTGGACTCAAATCAAAGCGATAAAAGTATTAAACTGGAATTAGGTCTAGGTGAACATTAAACTCGTGCTAAGTTTCTGGTGAAGCAAATGAAGTCCAAAACTTATAAATGATATACCGGTAGAAAGCTTATAATGTTAGCTACAAATGTCTAGAACATTATTTTGTAAAATTAGATCATTTAAGGCATGAAAAAGTAGGAAGAACAGACAAAGGTCAAACTGCCTGATTCTGTAGTAGTAGTAGAGGGCAGTAGATATTTATAGTGCGTTGGAAGCCTTAATGGCTAGATAAAACTATGACATTTGGTATGAAGCTTGGTTAGGATGTTAGCTAAAAGTTTTATGCTTTGAACTTTGGATGAAACAGAACCTAAAATGGTAAAAAGATAAGACAAAGGAGAAGTGTCATTGAATTCTACAGAAAGTCTACAGAAAAGGGAAATGGTGAGTTTGGTACTCCAATTGAGTCCAAATGACCTGAAATTTTGAGTGGACTTTTGCTAATATGGAATAGAACTTTAGTTAAAATTTGGGATCAAAATGACTTGAATAGTTAGGTGAAATGAATTGAAATCACAAGATGTTAGTAATAAAGGTACTTTATCGACTTTTGAACTTGGCTAAGTAGAAAGTGCCTTAAATGAACTTGACATGAACTCCAATTTAAAGGAAAGCTTAAATGTTAAGTGGTTATGTATTGTACAAAGTTTTAGAGCATTTAGAGTTGAAAGATGTGAGGTTTTGCCTCTAGGAATGGAAGTCGCGACCAAGGCTTTCTTAAAGTCGCCGGCGCGAAAGTGGACCAAAACCAGACAGTGGGATTTTAGCTAAAGTCGCGAGTGCGATATTAGAAGTCACGAGCACGAAATGGTCCAAAAATCAGACATAAACTTTTGTACCGAAGTCGCGAGGGCGACTTGAGATTTCGAGAGCGCGAATTAGACCTTTCGCGAGACAGTAACTTTGAAGAAGCATTAGCGAGCGCGACTTGATGGTTCGCGAGCGCGACTTGATGGTTCGCCAGCGCGACTTGATGGTTCACGAGCGCGACTTGCTTCTATCAAAGAGAAATGTTAGGAAAAGATAAGACTTAGAACAAGTTTTGGGAAGATATGGGTAGACTTTAATTCATAGTATTTATTTATGTTTTTGAATGAAGATTCTATGAATATTGATGTGAGAATATAATGTGAATAGGTAATCAGAGCGAGCCTAATCCTGTGGAACGTGAGAGGATCGATAAGGGAAAAACGATAGAAGGTAAGTTATGAGGCCATCGTGTAACATTGTGCACGATGATTATGTTTTTAAACAATTGTTAATTGTGATGTTGAAACTTATGAGTTCATCATGCTATTATGTGCATGGTGATATTTTGTGAAATGTGTGTATGCTTGTGAATTTCTTGAAGTTGTTATTATTTAAAAACCAGGTGAGCTAATGATATATAATCTAGAAGCCACCTGTGATATTTTGATTGTGATTTTGTAGTGTAAATGCAAATGATGTTTGTGAAATTAGTTGTGAATATTGAGGTGTGATTATATTGATTGAGCATTTCATTATATATGACTAATATGTTGTGAAAGAAAGAAAAGATGATTAAGAATATGAGATTGATCTGTTGAGAATGATAGATAAGAAAAGCATACGCACATTATTATTGAACATAAGTTATTTTGTGCATATGATAACATGAATTCATATAGCATATCATGCATAATCACAGGAAGACCCGTAGAGATGTAGTGGTGACCTGTGATATAAAATAAAAACATGGGAAGATCCGTGAAGATGAAGTGGTGACCCATGATATAAAAAAAATGGAAAGACCCGTGAAGATGAAGTGGTGACCCATGATAAAAGAAAAATGTGTAAATGATAATGAGAAATGTTTATGGTGCACCATTGGAAGTTGATATATGATTATTGAAGGAAAGAAGAATGGTGTATGCATAGCATGAAATGCATCCATATCATGATTTGTGACATTGCATTTTTTTTAAATCATTTTGATGGCAATTTATATGAAATGATAAAGGATAATGTTTATTTTAATTATGTTAATGATTTATGATAATATTTGATAAGAAATCATTAGATGGTGGATATGCATGACTTATTGGATATGTTGCATGCTATATGTGAGTATGTGTATAACTTACTGAGTTTTATACTCAGCGTTTATCCCTGATATAAACGCAGGTGAAAGCAACAAGAGGAAACAAAGTGAACAGTGAGCCTGCTTGTAAAAGTGCAGAGGTATATAGTTGTAACTAGCCATATCCCAAAAGTATTGTAATGAGAATACTTTATAATTTTGTAACTATCACTATAGGAAAGAGGCAATATTGTAATAAAGAAATCCTTATGCTGCGTGTATTATTGTTTTAACTCTGATAAATATTTTGTAAAATACTTTTATTTTGGATTTATGATCTTATGGTTTCTAAAATTTGAAATGAAAGATGATAAATGGAAATGTTTTGTTTGAATGGATGTTTTTAAATAATTTGCTAGAAAAAGAGAAAAAAAAAATTTCTACAGGATTTTTATAGGGCAATGATCCAAATTATCCCTTATAGGGTGATTAATGATTTCCAGTTAGAGTAAGTGGGAAAATCATTAGTCATTCTGTGGAAGGCATATCATGGGTAGATGTGACATGTTGGAAGAATTGGTACTCACTCTTGCAACTCTAAGGCTAAGGTCTTGGGTTCGAGACGTGGGGGAGGCGACCTGATATTCCAAGAAGGGAATATTGGGCCAAATAAACAAATCCTGCGGTGAGGGAGTGATCCCAAGACCTGCTGTCACGGGGCTGTAATAGAGATGAAGGGTTAGGCCGTGATAATATTGATATGAAAATTATGATATGAAATAGGTACTCGGAGCGAGAATATTCCTGAAGATCGTGCTAGAGTTGATAAGGGGAAAGTGGTAATAGGTAAGTTATGGGATCATTGTGCAACTGTATGCACGATGAAAATATGTGAAATGTATGTTTGTATGTGATTTTCTAAATTATTATTATTATTTGAAAACCTGGTGAGCAATTGAATTGTAGTTTGGGGCCACCAGTGATATTTGATATAGAAGTGTGTTTTTATGCATGGAAATGAGAAATGAAATGTTGAAAGTTTGTGTGCTTTATTTGTGGTTGTGAATTGTGATTGAACTTAGTGATTGCTGGATTATATGTGAGTTATATGCTTCCATAGAAATGTGGAAAGGATAATGAGATTGATCATAATGAGTATGATAAGTATATGCATATGATGACACGAAATGCATACAGCACATCATACATGACATGTTCAAAGGGGGATGGCGGGTGATACCGAGAAGGAACCTAGCCAAGAAAAGAAAAAGAAAAAAGAAATGGTGGGTGATACCGAGAAGGAACCCAACTATAAGAAAAAGAAAAGAAAAGGTGGGTGATACAGAAAAGAAACCCAACCAAGATATGAAAAGAAAATAATGGTGGGTGATACCGAGAAAGAATCCAACCATGATATGAAAAAGGAAAAAAAAAGGATGGTGGGTGATACCGAGAAATAACCCAACCATGGGTGCATAGCATGAATACATCCATACCATACATTGAGACATTTTGATGATAAAAGTTAATGATTGCAATGATTCTATTTGTTGATATTTGGTGACACTTAATGTGGAATCATTGTTTGTCGATGCGCATGATTTATATTGATGTTATCCATGCTATTTGTGGTGTGTGTATAACTTACTAAATATCGTACTCAGCGTTTATCTCTAATGAACGCAGGTAAGAGTAGTAAAAGAAAGCAAGAAGATCAGTGAGCTTGTAAAGTGTTGCAGAGGTAGTTAATTTATACTTAGACATTATCCCAAGACTATTGTATTTTGTATATTGTTATTTTATAACTATCACGTTAGGGCAGAGGCAGTAAATGTAATTATAGGCTGCGTGAATTTTAATATGAAAACTTTTATGAATATTTTATAAGAATGATTTAATTTGTTTTTATGAAAATATCTTTTGTTTAAATGATGATGTTTTAAATGTTTAAAAAAAATTTCTATAGAATTTTTATAGAGCAATGATCCAATATTATCCCTTATAGGGTGATTGGTGATTTTTCGAGGTTGAAGTGGGAAGTCATTAGTCATTCTGTGGAAGGCATGTCATGGTGAGATGTGACATACAAACCAACATTTATCCTTTCAAACATGCTTTGTCCTCACTCACATGCTTTTTGGGAGAACTAACTTCCCAAAAGGTCACCCATCATGTAATTGCTCCAAGCTAAGCACGCTTAACTATGAAATTTTTACAAAAAAGCTCCCGAAAAAGAAGGTGCACCTTGTTGATATAGCTAGTACCTATCAAATCTCTTAAGCTATTCTCAATTTTACAGTCTCATACTTGCACAATCTCGAAATCACTCAACTGTTCAGCCCCATCCCTACATAGTCTCAGGATCCCTCTTTTTCAGGTGTGGGATCGGTTCATTCATGTATTCCTCCACCTAGAAGCCTGCCAGGAGCCGCTCCTTGTCCGTGCTCTCTCTAGCACCAACGATCCCCGCCCTTTTTGGTCCCAGGTATTACAAACTTTGTTGATGGCTTATCATGTCAATGAGGAACCTAAGGTAGATGTTTGGTATGTGGATACAAGCTGCAACAACCATATATGTGGAAGTAAGTCTTTGTTTTCTTATTTAAATGAAGACTTTCATTCTATTGTGAGTTTTGGTGCTTGTTCTACTGTGAAAGTAACGGGAAAATGTGATATTAATATTAGAACCAAGAATGGTTTTTTAGAAACAATTTCCAATGTTTTTTATGTCTCTGATTTGAAAAGTAATTTATTAAGTACTGGTCAATTGCAAGAAAAGGGTTATGTGATAACTATTCAAAAACGTGTTTGTGAGATTTATGATCCTTCAAGAGGAGCAATTGTTGTTGTTCAGATGAGTTCGAATAGGTTGTTTCCTTTGAAGATAAGAACATCTCAATCTTGCTTGATGGCTGAAGTAAAAGATCCTTCATGGCTTTGGCATTTTTGCTATGGTCACTTGAATTTTGGTGGATTAAAGACTCTACAATAGAAAGAAATAATGTGAGGCCTCCCTCCAATTACCATTCCTTCTCAAGTTTGTGAAGAATGCGTTGTTAGCGAACAACATCATTCTCAATTCCCTCAAGGAACGTCATGGAGAGCAAAACATGTCCTGGAGCTAGTACATTTTGATATTTGTGGACCGATAAATCCATCTTCTAATGGGGGCAAAAGATATTTCATTACCTTCATTGATGATTATACTAGAAAAACATGGGTTTAATTTTTGCAGGAAAAATTAGAAGCTTTTAGTACATTTAAAAGCTTCAAGGCTCGTGTTGAAAATGAAGCAAGAAAAACCATTAAAACTTTTCATATTGATCGTGGTGGAGAATATAGCTCAAAAGAATTTGAAGGTTTTTGTGATGATCAAGGTATTGAAGAGAATTCACAGCTGCTTATACACCACAGTAGAATGGTGTATCAGAGAGGAAAAATAGAACCATCCTCAACATATTGAGAAGCTTGCTAACAAGAGGGAACATTCCAAAGCATTTTTGGCTGGAGGCAGTGAACTGGAGCATTCATTTGTTAAATAGAAGTCCTACCTTTTCTGTTCAAACATGACACCCAAGGAGGCTAGGAGTGTGCGGAAACCAGTTGTAGATCACTTCAGAATTTTTGGTTGCATCGCTTATGCACATGTCTCTGATGAGAAAAGGAAGAAACTTGATGATAAGGGTGAAAAGTGTGTGTGACGCCCCTTGCCGGTTCCCGAGTTAACCGCCGGTTAACCCGTTCCCCGGTTCGGTTAGTCACTTTGACGGTCTCATTTCACCTGTTAATCAATCGAACCACATATACTCATAATTGAAATCTCAACAAAATTTAAAACTTTTTCTCAATGCATCAGAATCAACACTTGGAAAAATGTACTTTCGTTAATATCAATTTCATACAAAACAAATTCCACAGTTCAACCACAATTGATTGAAATACATTCATTTCAATCAGAGAGAAGGGCACACAACATAGCCCGGAAATCAAAATAAGAAAACATTGACAACCTAGGACTTCCTAGTACATGCCACAAAATAATTTACAACAAAAGAATTTCTTCAAACTACCCCGATTGACGCCGATGAACTTCCTGACAGTTGTGGAGATTTCCTCTAGCTATCTTCCTTCAGGACCTGCGGGGATAGTCACACTTATCCCGCTGAGCATTAGATTGCCCAGTGGTTACTACACATAGCCGAAGCAAACATATATTATTTTGAACATACACAAGCATTAGCACACATTCAAGTCTTACCTGAACTTACCTTAGTCATGCAGTAACGGAGCACAATTCACCATACCTGCAAACCACTTGTGCACACACGCACAGAACATTTTACACAACATTATAATGTCACTTAATCACACAATCATGCTCATGCTTTCAATTTACCTTTAGAATCACCTTTCTGCTCTATAAGTATCAGGACTCAAGGGTAAGAACTGCTAGTTATCACAATAGGTGCCTTACACTCTCGGCACAATAGCACAATTGGATGATTTACACTCTCTGCATCCTGATCATTAATTTGCCTTACACTCTCCGCAAACGGATGACTTACTCTCTTGCATCCTGATCATGAATTTGCCTTACACTCTCAGCAAATGGATGACTTACATCGTTACATCCGGATCATTAATTTGCCTTACACTCTCGGCAAACGGATGACTTACATTATTTGCATCCCGATCATTGATTTGCCTTACACTCTCGGCAAATGGGGTCACACACAACCCATATCATATTAGCCCATCTATGTCGCGACATAGCCTTACCACAAGGCTCCCAATGACACTATAGAGCATTCGTTCTCAACTTTTCACAGTTCACAAGCCAATAGTCACAGCCATATTTTTCCTTTCATTGGATCACCTTTTTATAACAATGATCATTCATCACTCACATACCCTTTTCAACATCATTCATTATCACAGTTAACATTTCCACAATTATCATCAATACATGGCAAGCATATACACAATTCATCATTCTCAACATTGTTCATTTCCATATTTCATATTTCCATACTCACACCAACACATGGCAAACTTATACACAATTCATGTCATAATCTCATGCATAGTCATACTCAATATACCTTAGCATGCACACATTTCATATCACATTTCCATGCACAACCACAATCACCATGTGGCAAGCATACACACATTTCAATTCACCTCACCATGCACAAGGTAGCATGATGACCACATACATTGACCTTGTGTTTTCACCACACAATAACTAAGTAACATACCTGGTGTAGCTCTTCCGGTAGCAACTCGGTCCCTAGCTCCCAAGTTTGTCTCGTCTCGATCACCTATTC
>CAOGCB010578180.1:0-12965 GCA_948266635.1 Cnidoscolus chayamansa | reverse complement strand
AAGTGGGAGGCCTTTAACTCGGTGCCCACAAGGAGCCCACCCACATAGGTGAAACTCCCACACTGCGGCTGCCGAGACTCGAACCTTGGACCTTGTACCAATTCTGCCACTTGCTTACCACTGAGCTAAGCCCGTGCGGGCGCTACAATAGCTTTCCCTCTCATCTTTAGTGCTGCTACTACCATTAATATATTGAGTTTGATTTCAATGGTTTCCGACTTGAAGAAGGCGTCGATAAAACTGACGCGAAGCTGAAATTATGAAAGTTGAAGTGGTCTCTGCTGATGGGCCCATAATAACCATTTGATCATAATAGTTGTGGTAATTTGGTAGGGTCATGTAAGTGTCTGTTACATTTGAATCCATTCCATTATGGCTTTGCCATTCCTGGTGATTTATTTGAGAAGTTTGAGAACTCAAGTCGGTGATGCTTTCGACCATAAATTGAGTATCATTAAAGAAAGGAACAAAATGAGTAGTCAATGAGGTGCAAGTCGGCATTTCTTAAACATGGCTTTGAAATTGATTAGCTTGGACTGTTGGGTGATATTAGTTTTGGGTTTAGAGATTACATAACTAGTTTTCTTGACTATTTTGTGAAACAAAGTTCTGATTTTCACATTGCGTTGACGTGGCTAACCAGAGAAATTCTGGGTTAACCATTGTCTGGACTCCAAGCAACCTTGAAATGTTCATTTGAGAGGATTCGCAGAAGGAAGAACCTAGTATTGATGAAAGATCAAGAAGATCAAGCTTAGGACTATGATGTAGAGGGTTGAAGAAGGAAGAAGAAGAAAAGAACGAAGAAGGAGAAAGAAAAGGAGAAGAGATGAGTTATATGTTGATAATGTGAAAATTTTTAAAACTTAATAATATGTTTTAAATCCACATGGTTGCTAGCTAGGATTGGTTAAAATTGATTTTAGGAGTTGAATAGAATCGTGGCAAACGTGACAGGTTTGTTTTAATTATTAAAAAAATAAATATAATTAAGTATTTTAAAAAAAGTTTGAATTTTTTTTACCAATAACCCTTAAAAATAATATAACTGTACTCACTGACTTAAAATCTTAAAAATATAAATGCATTTAATCATAACGAGATTTTGATAGTATTATTATCTTTTGGTGGTCATTTTCTTTTATAGACATATTTAAAACTTAAATAAATATTATTAAATATTCTGCTTTTAATTATTCGTATAAATGATGACAGAGCAAAATCATTACTTTTTTACTTTGTCTTGAATTTCTTTTTTATTATGATTATATTCTCAAGATGAATTTTCAATATCAAAATAAGGAATTCTAGTATCAAACATGCATTATAAATAATTTTTATCCATTATGTCATAGGCAGTAAATTTAAGTTTAGTTTAATTTGATACGATGAAAAAATAATTTTTTAAAATAATAATAATGAAATTCTATAATTAATAATTTCTTTAGTAAAAAAATTAAAAAGTTTTTCATGCAATATAATTGAGAATTTTTAAAAGAGAGAACTTTAGATACTAAATTTTTATGATTTTCTTTTTATTTTAAATAATTAGTTTTATTTTTTTAATCAAAATAATTAGTTAATTATAAACGTGACAAAATAGCTTTTTTAACAGATACTTTTTGAGGTAATCATATATCCATGGGATGGGTTTGTTCATTGGTCACTCTCTCCCCATCCATCAAACCACCGAGTTCTTTCTCTCTTCTCTGTAAAAATGGCCGCAGAAGAAGCAAAATCAAACCAAGAAGAGCAAGATCATCTACGCCGAACAATCTCTTCTTACATTGGCCTTAGCTTCTCTCTCTTCTTGGCATCCTTGCCAAGCAACTCCTTCAATTTTGTTCAAAGACTTCAATCTCAAATTAGAGACCTCTCATTCCGTCTCTTCCAGACTGAGGAGCAGCTTAAGCAAATGAAATCCAGGAGAAAAGAGGACTCCAAGGCTAATGCAAGAGTTGTTGAGATCTTTGCCAGCCACAGGAATGCATGGCAGGCAGAAGAGAAGCGGCTACTAGAACAGATCGACGCCGCTAGTGAGGAGATGGCATCGCTAAGGGACACCATTCAAGATTTGCATGGAGAGAGGGAGGAGTGGAGAGCCAGAATTCAAGAGTTGGAGAAAGAGCTTGGTGAGAGAGAGGAGATGATTGGGTTTATGACTAGAAGTGCTGTCGCTAATTTAACAGTGGAGGACGAAGATGAGCCTTCTGGTGGTGGCTACGGGAACAGGGAATGTTATGGTATGGAGGAGGAGAGTGTTAATTTTGCTTATGGCCAGCATCAACTTCAGCAGCAGCAGCAGCAACCAGTTAATGGGGGTTTAAGTTCGGATTTCTTGGCTTCTGCTTTTAAGTTTTGGACCGATAAAGCTAGTCTGTGGCAGGTTTGCTCTTTTCTTAAAAATTTTCTTTTTCTGTGGTTTGATAAATAAAAAGGAAGTCTTTGCTTGATTGGTTCTCTTTTTTACTTCGGATTTGATGTTGGTTCATTTAAATTCTACATTAGGCTAAACATGAAATGATTTTACTGTATATTTTATGTGTATTTTGAATGACTTTTCCCCACCTCAGACATGGAATAACATATCTTTTCACATAATGCAAGGAATCTTTATCATCCAGCATTTTAATTGTTTCTTAGCATAACCCCTAGGGTAGCCTAGTTGGCAAGTGAAGTAGCTCTCTATATCGTTTAGTGGGAATCAGATCAATAGGCAAACCACAAAGAACTCATTGTGAGTCTCTGACGGTATACTTTTGATCAGACAGGAGAAGTGAAATTGATCCCTATTTGTCTGATTCTCTTAACTTATTTTGTGAATGAAAATTTAATTTGTCTTCATATAAAAATCTGCAACTAGAATATCACCAGATCCATATGTCCTTACTCAAAATTAGCTACTACTTTTGCTGCTTGTCCTATATAAAGCTAAAGGCATTACAACCAAAATCAAACCTTCTATAGCAAGTCCCAAGGATTCAAGCATAAACCTATCAGCAATTCAGCATTAGAAATAAGTGTGTGCTTCTTCTCACGGACATTCTGATCCTGGTAAATACATGACTGTTCCATTTTCCATACTTGAACAAGTTTTATGCGATTTATAGTTTGGCTACATGGTTAACTACAAAGTACTTAAATTCTATTTTACAGAAGGTCTATCTAGTTATTTAGATACGAAGAGAGTATGTTCTTTGACGATACTGCATTTTTGACATCTATGTAATTTATTATCTTTTCTGTAGGGATCCGTGAGAAGTGGCACCTGCAATTTGTTACTAAAGTGCCCTACTTTTCAAAGGCGCAATACTATTCAGTTGAATTTTTGTAGCTTTGGTTGAATTTGCATCCATAAAAGATAGTTTACTGTAGGTTGAAGTTCTAGATTGCTGATGGAAGAACAAATGATTTTAGCTTTTCAGTTAATGCTCAATCTAGGAAACTTAGGAGTAGGAATAATTTAATTTTGCTTGTACTACCTATTTAGTTACAATTTCTATGAAAATTAGGATTAGAATTAAAATTAGTTTTATGGTAGGACTCTTTTGTAATCTTCTATATAAAAATCATAATTTATTAATAAAGGTAACCATATTTTCAGAATCAAAATTACGAGGTTTATGACTCTCTCAATGAGTATGAGTTGTTAAGCTCCCTCTGACAAGCTCCTTTTCTATCCATCGTCCCATAATGAGATCCATGATTTAGAACAATAACAAATTCATATTAGAGCTAGTCATCATAGAGAACCAACACAATCACAAGAAGAATTAGAATCGCTGAAATTTCAAGTGCATATGAGGGTAGAATGGGAATCCTTGAACAGCTGGGATTTAAGCCGCAGTAAGGAACCAGAGGTAGGGTTTGGAAGCAACATTAATCATTCCAATGAAATCCAGGACATTGTAGGTAGAGTGAAAACACGACCACCAAATTAAATCCAAGAGATAACATGCAGAGTGGACATGACCAAGAATAAGCATAGATTATACTTTCAAGGAACATGGTTTAATTTTGAATTAAAAATCCAGATATGTTTTCAATAACTACAAACACACATGAAGTCTATTATGATAAGAGGAATGGAGATGGTACCTTGAGGAAGACACCTGGTTTTGGTAAGTATTAGTCAGTTCATAAAGTTCATAGTTATTAGGGCGAGAGGTGACATTAAGGCATTGGGATACTCTATCGCCTCAAGTGAAAACGAGAGACGAGGCAAGGGCTTTTTCGAAGTGAAGGACCATAGCTTAATATATATATATATATATGCATGTATGTATGAGTCAACTATGTAGATATTGATGTAAACATTATATTATTCCCTTTTTAAAGCATAATTATATGATACATACCTTTGATTAGTTAAACATAATTATAGGAATATATACTCCTAATTAGTTAACATAATTATAGCGATATTTTCTCTAATTAGTACCTAAAATTTTGTTCTTTAACCATCTGCTTCAAAAGGAAACTATGGATTATTGTTTGGTATTCAAAAAGTAAAAAGAAAAAAAAAGGAAGAAGGGTATACACATTATTTGCAAGTCACCCACTCTCACTCCTTGAGCTAGAGGAGGCAAGATTCTCGCCTCTTGCAAGAAGCCTAGCCCAAGTGGGGCAAGGAGGGTTATTCTCCCCTTGCCCGGCGGATTTTGGCACCTTTAATAACACTGGCAAGATTGTCCTAAACTCAAAGCTACTGCACTTGAGGACAAGCACTTTCTCTAGGAGGGGAGTGATGTTATGAATGTTGGATGGTCTTAGGATTGCAATAGATCTTTTCCTTCCATTTCTAACTGTTGAAACTTCCAGCTAAACTAATTGAGCTATAGCTTATTCACTCACTACTCTACTCCTTAGTTGTAGCATTCCCTACTCCTTCAAATCGTTATTGCCCTCAAGAATGAAGAACGAAACAACAACCAACTAAAACATATTAATATTGTCGACCACATGCTGAATTTTGACTACCAAAATAACATCTTGAATCCTTCATATTTTCCTTTCTTCTATGCCTTGTCCATCTTTCAAATTCATCTTCTTTAAGAATTACAAATGCAACTTCCTTGAAGATTATTTTCTTCTTTAGCCTCCTTGGTTTCTCCATTTACATTTATCCTCCATGGAAATTACGAACATCCAAGAATAGACCTCACACAATCATAATCATGTCAAATTAATAAGCTCAATCCATTCCCATCATTCCAAGAAATTGCAATGTCAATTATGGTTACACTGTTATAATAGTAATTTTCCATGAACTGGAAGGGCAATTGAATAGCACCCACTCTATTCCTTCAACTCCATTAACAAGAACCTCATCCTGCTTTGTTATACTTTGAAGATCAGGACAGAAATTTTGTTATGTCTTCATTTTCAGTTGAATCTGATTGATCCAGGACAATGTACTCTCTATCACCAACAATATCAACTTCTTCCTCTTCTCCATTACCAACAATACCAACGTCTTCCTCTTCTCCATCACCAACAATACCAATAATACCAGCCTAATTACATTAAAGATCTTGTCATCTATAATTGAAGTGTGCAATTTAGGTACACCATACTTTTGAATTGTAATTCCCCAATCAGATTCTTCAGTAGGCTTCGGATATGGACCAGATACTAATTCAACTGTAGAGATTACGGCATTTCCCATTTTCACTTCTGTTGATTAAATCAAATTTTCCGATCTTCGATCCAATTTTTCCAGCATTTCATTCTATTAAAGCTTCTCTTTAAACGTTTTAAAAAATACTCATCATTTTCTCTTGTTGCCGAGAATGTAGTTCATGGTTTGATGACCAGGTTTTTTTTTTTTTTTTTCAAATTCTGGTTTCAAGAATTCCAAGAAACGGGTTTTTTGTAAAAAAAGAAAAAGAAAATAAGAAAACCAGAAAACAAAAGAAGAAGAAAATTTAAGAAAGAAAGAAGTTCCTTTGGAAAGACGGGAATCAAAGTTATTAAGGCAAGAGGCGACGCTAAGGCGACGCTAAGGCGACGCAAAGGCGATGCTAAGGCGACGCTAAGGCGACGCAAAGGCGACGCTAAGGCGACATGGTACCCTATTGGCTTAGGCGAGAGGCGAGGTGAGGGCCTTTTTGAAGTGAGGCGCCATAGCCTAAATTATATATATATATAGATGTTTATGTAAATATCATATTATTATCTTCATGATTAATTAATGTAATTTATAGAACTATATCCTAATTAATAAACATAATCATAAGAATATGTTCCTAGTTAGTAACTATAATTATATAATATATATCCTTAATTAGTTAGCATAATTATAGAGATACTTTCCTTAATTAATTACAATAATTATAATGATATTTTCCTTAAATGTTTCTAGTTAGTTATTATAATTATATGATATATATCCTTAATTAGTTAGTATAATTATATGTATACTTTTCATAATTAATTACAATAATTATAATGATATTTTCTTTAAATATTTCTAGTTACTTACTATAATTATATAATATACATAATTAATTAGTTTGCATAATTATAATGATACTTTCCCTAATTAATTAGAATAATTATAATAATATTTTCCTTAAATATTTCTAGCTAGTTATTATAATTATATAATACCTATAATTAATTAGTTAGCATAATTATATGATACTTTCTCTAATTAATTAAAATAATTATAATGATATTTTCCTTAAATAGTACCTAAAATTTTCCCAAACTAGTGCCTAAAATTCAGTTGTTTAACTAACTACTTTAAAAGGAAAGTTTGATTAGTGTTTAGTGTTTAAAAAGCAAAAAAAAAAAAAAAAACCAGAATTTACACCTAATTTGCAAGAGGCGGCGCCTTACCTCGCCTCTCGCCTTGAGCCAGGCGAGGCAAGGTGCTCGCCTCTTGCAAGTTACCTCGCCTGGCGCCTTTAATAACACTGACAGGAATGCATAAAAAGGATGTTGTCAAGAAAAGAAAAAACAGACCAAGAACAGTCGGAAAAGAAATGGAAAAAATTTTATGAGAAAGAAGGGAAGAAAATTCAGGCAAAGAAAGAAGAATAAATGTGTTACATATGCATTCGTAGGGAAAGGGTATTGGCTGCGTGATTCTCGGCCGATTCAAGGAGGAATCATTCCATTTCAAACATTAGCCCACCAACCACATATGATATTTACTCTAGATTAGGTGGGCAAATTATAGTTTCCTTTTTATTCAACATGTAATTGTTTCTGTTTTATTCAACATGTAACCTCTATTTAAAGAGGAATTATTAGGAATAAAGATAAACCTAATTTTCATTTCTCTAAACTCCCAAGAGGTCTAAAGCTCTCTCTTCTCACCAACGAGTCTAAGATCTGGAGCTCTTTTTGATGAGTTCCAAATTATGTTAATCATAGGTTCTACAAGAGGAAGAAATTGTAACAAAAGAAAGGCTTCAATTGCCGAGTTTGACTATCAATGCCCAGTGACATGATCCGTTTCACAGGAACACAACAAAATAGAACAAGAAGGTGAAGAAATCTGAGGAAGAAGGAAGAAGAAATTCAGTGAGATGAGGAAGAAGAATAAAGGAAAGAACCTGGAATTTTGGGAAGCTGTAAACCTTGTTCTGATACTAATTCTTATGTATCAAACCTGCAATGCTCTTCAAACAGAGAAATTGGGGAGATAGAAATAGAAATAAACTAGGTTGAGAAAAGAAACAGAAAGGGGAGAAAATTTTAAAAGTAGAGAAGAAAGAAAATTCTTTGTATTGACTCTTGGAATGAATGATTACAAGTACTGATTCTATTATGATTTTTGTTATAGCTAGTAACTGCTTCTAACAGCTGTAACAATTATTCTAAGATAGTTCTAACTGCAATACTTCTTTTCCCTCCATTTCAAACTGTAGAAACTACCAACTAAACTATCTGAGCTACACTTGACACACTGCTCTATTCCTTCGCCATAACAGAAACTTTGACTTGTTCCTGAACTTTTACCTTGTCTATACCACTTCAATTAACAAGAGATTATCATAGAAGATAACTTTGTACATTTTTTTTTCAAGTCTTGTAATTTTAAATGTTTATTCTTACTGATTTTATTGTTGAAAATTTATTCATGCAGGATAGGCACCATGAATCTGTTGAATCACTCTATCATATGAAGCACTTTGTAGCAAGGTAAGTTTAACATTCTAGATGCTAATATTCCTGAAGTATGTTTGTAATGCTGCAACTGATGAAGTGCTGATGTGCATTTTCTGTTTAGAAGGGAGTCTCCATGGAAGGTAGATGGTGAAACAACAGGAATTTCCACTAAATTAAAATTACTTGAACAGGAACTTCAGAAATTGGAAAAAGTTGGCAAAACTGATTCGTCAAAGGTTCCATCATTAATGAGGAAGCAGGCCAAGAGATACCAAACTCTTGCGGGGAAGATTGATGATCTATGCAGAAGAATGGTAATGCACATATAATTTCTTTGTTCCTATTATTTTGGGCTTTTCACACAATTCTTCACGACTTAGTTGCCTGTATTTTTCTGAAGGAACTCTGTTGCTCTAATCAAGCAAAGATAATTTTGTTCCTCGAAATGTGCAAAAAGAAAAAAAAAAACTGTTAAGCTCCTTAACTCTTTGGATTTCTGACATTATCAATGTTTAGCTTAATATCTAGGAAAATTAAGGATTGATTTTTTAACTCTCACTGAAAGACTTGACTTGCGAATGGGATTTTGGTTTTGTCAATGCAGAAGCTGAATTTTGTCAAACATTTCTTATTGACTATTATTAACCTGTCAAAATATATTGGCAACCTTTTTCTATTGGGATTAATATGCATTTCATTTGAACAATTGAGAGAAAAAAAACAGTAAGTTTGGATGGTGGATGGATCATGAGTTAAATATTGTGAACAGTTTGGTGTTTGAGAGTACAGCCACTTGATCTCTTCTGAATGTTACCAGACAGTTGGTTCGTGGATACAGTATGGCTTCAAAATCTATCCACCATTCAATAACAAGAGTCAATGCTAGTACCGGTTCCCATCCACTCCAAAATTTCTTATTTTTATGTGGGTCTAGATTGAAAAAAAAAAGAAAAATTTGTTAAGGTGTATCCATAAAGAAATAGAAATGAACTTGTGACCCGTTCTTTAAAGTCAATGTTGAGCAAGGACTGTAGGCCTAGAAACTTTTCCGGGAAGGGGGAGGGGTGTTAAATATGGATTCCTGTATAATGATGTTTCTCTCTAGTATGCATGCACAATCACACACTTGCCAAATTGTAGGCCTAGAAACTTTTAAAAGTATGATGTTGCTCTTCTACTTTCTCCAAAAGTTGATATATTTTTTTAAATTACTTTTCAGCAAGCTAGTGATCCCTGTGAACCAACACTTGGCCAAGAGTTCCGTACACAAAGGCAAACTGAGTTTTTGCTTGAAGCTTTTCGACTTCAGCAGCGTGCATCTGAAACTGAACAAAAGTTGATGGCATTACAAACTGAGATAGGGAAGAGTTACTATGGAGATGAAATGGACAGTGAGGCCAAAATGGGCATGAGACGATCTTTGGACTCAATTAGAAACAACTTAAAAGATGTACAGAGAAACCTAGAAATATGGTTGGCTCGAATTATCGGAGATGTAGAAGGGATTTTAGCCAGAGATGGAGCCTCCCGTGCAAGGGAATTTTATGTTTCTAGATATCCTTTTGTTCAATAGACTTTTATGTTTCTGATCTAACCCAAAGCTCTTCTGGTAAATAGGTTATGTTTCATGTAAGCCTTAAAGAAGCAGTTGAATATGCTGTGGAAACGTAATTATTTCAATAGAACTGATATATCTTCCTATTGAAGAAATTAGCTAGGTTTAGTAAATGTTCCTTTTTTTTTTTATTTGTAGTCTAAATATTAGACAATGATGTAAAGTAATTATCAGTAGTGGATATGAAAATTTTCTTTTATAAATATTTTTCATGAAAAATAGTTTCCATATATAAATTATTTTCTACTGATAAATGTTGTCTATATTCAATAAATATATATTTTTTTTCTACTTCATATCTTCTCTTGCTGCTTTTTCTTGTGTAGGTTTAGTGCTCACATGATAAATGGCCTTTTGCTTGAGATATTTATCATATGATATAGTGACTTCAGAGCCTCTGTCTTAACTGAGCTTTTCTTCCAAATCTGTCCGTGTGAGTCACAACCAACGGATAATATTAACGGTAGTATCCCCAAAATTGTAAGTTCTATTTTCCTCGCTTCTTATTTCTTTTCCTTTCTTTTTATTCTCTAAATTAAAACCCTAATTCATCTATATAGCTCTTTTAAGATTATATAGAGTATGTCCTTGTCATTTGAAATTGTAGGTAGCTTTTTATGAAAAAAAAAAGATTATATAAATCATTCCAATCTTTTAATTTTGAAATTTGATTTATTTTTTTATAATTTTATTTATGTATATTTCGTTTAAATATAGAAATATATAAAATCAAAAGAGATAAGTTTTTTTGCCAGAGAGACGTAGAAAATAGGAAAATAGAATTTAAATTTGATACATCTCAAAATTTAAATACATGCATTTACTATTTTTGAGTGCCAAAAGAGGCAAGGAATACCAAAAGGAGAAGTACATCTTAGCTTGGTTAGTGACGTGTTCATGTCCATGGCTCAAGACCATCACATCCCAATGAGGTTGATCAAAGAGTGACATGTTCCTTAAACCCAATCAAAGGTCCTTTGCATGGTTAGTAGACCAAAGTGCCTTGTAATCCTTTTAACTCATTTCTCCTTCCGTTGTAGACCAATTTAATTTATTTCGATTTAATCTTTATTCTTCTCTCATTTATTTGAAACCTAAATGTATGTAAATTGAATGGTAAGTTTAAGATTACTATACATGTGGAGAAAGTGTGAAGTACCACCGACTCGATTTATATACAGTCTAGACTTATGTAATACTTAATTTGGACACGTCTAAATCAAGTCAGCCTAACACAATAACTCGCTCGTTAGACTCAAGTAGCTCAAATGATTATCAAAAGAAATCAAAAACAGCATAAAATATCAAATATCTTAAACAAGAAAGTCAACAAGATAGTTGGAAACAATGTTCTTAAAGAACATGTTTACTTTTATTTTATTAAATTAAAATATTACAATGGTTGGGATGATCCTCCAATAACTTGTAGTAGGGAATAACATCTATAAGAATTGGTACTCAACCAGGATTGGAGTGTCATGAGGATGGTTGGCTAAAATTGATGGGTATGCAAAGTTATCAAGGCAAGAGGCAACTATAAGGTGATAGGAGCTTCTATGGTTTTAGGCGAGAGCGAGGCAATGGCCTTTTTCAAAAAGGCGCCAAAGCCAATTATATATATATATATATATATATATATATATATATATATATATATATATATATATATATATATATATAGTGGGAATAAAATAAATAAATTAATAAAGTGAAAATCAGCATCATTAATTGATGATGACATTTTGCAAAAGTCTAATGCTATAATGGATCAAATTAAAAAATTGAATAAAATTCAACTTGATTAGTTTGATTATTTAATTAATTTAATTATAATTTTATATAAATTTTAATTTTTAATCTGATTTAATTTATATTTAAAATATTAAAAAATTAAACTTTTTTTTTCCTAGAATTTAGTCTAACTTGAATTATTTTTCATTTTCAAACCAATTCTTTTTTTTCAATCCATCATATTATTTTTTTATTATGTATAAATTTTTTTTATAGATTTTTATATAATTTTATTTATATTTTTTTATAATTTTATAAATGAATAATTATAATTTACCATTGATATAAATAATTTCAGTTTTTAAAATAATCAAATCGAATTAAATTAAAAATCATCAATTTGGATCGATTCAATTTTTTTTTATAATCGGCTCGATTTCTAATATATATATATATATATTTAATTTTTGATTTATTAATTATATGTGAAGTGATTTTATTCACCGAGCATCCTTATTTAATATTGCTTTTAGTTGCTTTCGGATAAAAATATGAATCTTTCACTCAACTAGAAGGCTATTGCGAAAGGCTGACTCGGCTTGGATGTGTCCAATTGACTTGATTTTTAATTAAAAATATTTAAATTTATAAAAATTATAAAAAATTAAAGATAATTTAATCATAAAAAATGGTAAAAAAAAGACACTTATTGCTTACTTTGCTCTAAATATTATCAACTCTACTTTAATTACTAGTAATACTCCAAATTTTAATAAAAATAACGAAAGAGTAATTTTATTATTTTATAAAAATTTAAAATATAGTCCCCGACAATTAATTCAAATATAATTATTTTCCTTTTCTTTTTTAGCAAATTAACAATTACATAATTAATTTATATTTAATTATTATAATTTTTATAAATTCCATACTTAACTTTTTATAATTTAAGTTCAAATATTTAATGAAATAATAAATTAATGCCGCTATAAATATGATAATATTTAAACAAAAATTAACCACTTAGTAGAAAAAAAGAATCTCAAAAAATACTAATTAATAAAAAAAAAAGAAAAGAAAATCATAACCGAAATCTAAGATGCATTCCAAGAAAGAGCAAATATTGACAAAGCTGAAGAAAGAAGATTTAATCACACTCCAACTCCTTATTTTCTTCCTTAGATTATCTTTTTTTTTTCGAAGTTGCAGAGTAGAAACGAGAGATTGAACTTGAGACTTCTTAAGATTCAATTAAATGAATTTACCGCCGGACTATGCATACAAGTGCCTCCCAAAATCATCCATTCAATGAGCAAAGGGCAACATACATTGAACCAAAGAATTTATCCCTTTGATGTTTAGCTAATTAGAGCCCTGGACAAACCAAACCTTCCTCATTCTTGTTGATTTGTGTTCTAAAAGCAAGAATTCCAAGCTAAAATTCCATCATTGCACACCAAAAGTAATAAGTAAAGCACCATAAATTTCTTCAAGTTCA
>CAOGCB010578138.1:0-10173 GCA_948266635.1 Cnidoscolus chayamansa | reverse complement strand
TTTCTTTGAATGATCACTGTCTTCATCTCCAGGCTCAGTTTCTGACCTTCTCAGCTCATCCAGTCTCAGTGCGGCATCGTTAGTTTCATCTTGCAATGGAGTTGTTGGGTTCTCTGTCATGTTTTCCTGCAAAACCTTCTTAAACGCTAGATGTCAATGGATAAGTCATTAATCTAACATAACTAACTGATTTAACATTTACAGTATTCGAGATGAACTCTCATGAGCCATATTACCTGCAGTAACTCGGTCATCTTGCCAGTTCTATAATTATCCAAAGGTCTTGACATGACTGCAGGGTGATTATGCAGAACAGGCTGCACAGATTGCAGGGGCTCAACAGAAAGCGGCTGATCAGTGTCATCAACATCATCCTCTGCAGCAAGGCTAGAATCTTTAGCAGACAAATTAACAGCTGAATCATTATCAGTCTTCGACTGTGAAGAGGCTTGAGTTCTCTTGATGACTTCCGTTAACAGTTTCTCAAAAGGCATACCAGGCACTTTCACTGATTTGGCTTCAGCCTCCTCCTGTGACTCCGTTAAATTTTTATCAACACCAGCTTCTTTTTGCATGCCTGAAAGCATTAACTGGTGCTTATTTTGAGATTGAAAGGGAAACAACTGGTTTTCAACTGTCTGCACTTGGTTTGTGGGTGTTGATCCATTTGATGGAAGAGAAGGATCTAGCACATGCTTTCCCTTTAAGGCCACTGCATCAGCAGGTTGCTTTGCAACTGAAGATGGTTCACTGGCATTCCCATTTGAAACAGGTTGGAGTACAACAGGAACTACATTTCCTCTTGAGATCACAGGAGCTTGACTAGCGATTGAAATTACCTGTTTGCCTTTGGAGGCTACTGGATTTGTAGCTCGAGCTGTATGAACAGTTTCATTTCTCTCTCTAGACCAGGGATTATTGATAGGGACCCGAGAATAATTTTCTCTTGGAAGGGGAATCTCATTTCTTCTGATCATTTGGACGCCTGGGGCAATATCATTGTCTGTGGAAACAGGAACATAATGTCCAGGCTTAAAAACAACACCCCTCAAAGTGGTTTCTGAGTTGCCGACCCTAACAGTGAGTAAATATCCAGCATCAAATGTTGCCTCAATGACACCGTGAACTACCTGACCCACCACAACATCACTTGCAACATTAGCTCGATCTACTTGACGGGGCTGATTTCCATTGACCCATACAAATCCAGGCGGACCAGCAGAGCTTTCCCCAAGATTTCGATTCAAGTGCATTGAAGCATGAACACTCCCCCCATGACCAAGAATTGATCTTGGATACTTACGCGGACGACCACGCTTGCGCTTCGTTGGAATGATGGCTGATTCATCAGGACGATTCCCTTGGTTTGCTTCGCTCATGTTCAGTATATGTTAAATGAACTTTCCCTGTGTTCCACACAAGCTATTGTAAGGTTTTCCCTCCCTGCAATGAAAAAGGCTGTCAACTTAGAGTTTATGGAAGTAAATTCACACTGGACAACATTACGTCAGAAGTGTAGAGCTCATGCTTTCAATAATCAACTTAGTAAAATTATGGTCACCCCACCTCAGACAGAATTAAGTCTCATGGCAGCTGCAAAACAATTGATGGTCTGATACCATGTAACACTTGATTACACGGACACTTCTAAACATGTTATATACAGTTAAAATCCAACCTAATATCACATTTCACAATCCAACACAGTTTTATGCTAACTGTGCTCAGGCATTCTAAGAATTTTCAAGTGTTCCATTTGCTTAACTGAATCAAGAAAATCCTCCAAACTCTTATTCTTGGATGTCAAATATGAACATATATGCCAAAATCAATTTGTCGAAAATTGGTAATAAGAAATGTTAGGAGTGGTGTCTATGTGAGGCCTTGAGCATATCAAACTCACGAGAACAAGGAAAATGCTAGGTCACATGTCTTGAAAAACATAGACAGATAGACTGAAATAAGAATACAACAGAGCCACTGAACAGTATCCAATCCTACATCCATGGTTGTCAACAGTCATGATTTTGAAAATCATCTTCTTAATCTTAATTTATGCATCATACAAACTATTTGCTCTAGAGTCTAGAAAGCTAAAACTTACAGCACATATAAGACAGCAGAACACAATGATTACATTTAATTTAACACAAAAGAATTAAAAAAAAAAAAAACTACTACAAGTATACGCATGTGACCATGTTCACAGGTTTCTTTAAATTGCCACTGGTCCTTTATATGCACATTCCATAAAGAAGTTTTCTAGATACAGTTACAGTCCCAACCTTCAAGCTTCAATTTTGCATGTAATAGCCCTAGAATATTTGCCAGTGAATTGCATAGAAAAGAAAAACAGGTAGAAGCATTACAAAAACTATACATATATAGATATATAGATCAAAGGTTTAAAATGATGCACAATGAAACATTAAATACCATTTTTAGAAGGCTCTCAATTTTTTCATAACAGGACACAAGAAAATGTATGAAAAATGTGAAGAAAAATAGGAAAGTAGTGATTATATGCCATATGCAAGTAATTCTCGCAAGTTATGAGGACAGGGAAAAGACAAATAATTGTGAAGGAAGAAGAACAGAACGGTCCATTTTGCAATTACAATGTGAAAAACTTGTCAGAAAGAACTTGGGCAGGGAGAAAAACAGAAAAAAAAAAATCTTTTTATAAGGATGAACAAAATAATATTTTCAGACAAGCTCAATAATGCAGCATGGAAAATAAGAATGCAAATACAATTTAGGAATCTCATTTAAGATGCTTATTCCTAATCTGATTAGGATTGGGATTTTTGTCTATTCCTAATTAGTTAGGTTTTCTGTTCCTATTTTGGTTAGAGTTAGGACTTAGGATTTCTATTCCTACTTTGATTAGGTTTGTAAGCTCTATAAATAGGGACTAATTTCTTTTCTTTTTTGTAGCTTTGGATAATGATAATTATTTGAGATTAAATTTTGAGAATGCGTTATTTTGAGAATGTGTTTCTTTTTCTTTAGGGATTTGTTCCTTGTTCCCTTCTAGTTCTCCATCAATTGGTATCAAATCCTTAAAATCCACATGTGTACTGAACCCACCAATTCGCAATCAGCCACTGTCGTCTTCGGTTTTGCCTCTTTTTGTGTATCAACCTACAGCAGCACCTTCACCTTATCCATCAACAAACATTCGACTGTCCTTCACCCTCACGAACACAGAAGATCCACTTGCCGGCTTGAGGCAACCTCATTGCAGCAAGTCTGGTCACGGGAAGAGACCTGCAGCCAAAAAGCCGAAAGTCCTACCAGGACAGGTCACAACCTGAGCCAAATCCAATTGGATCTCTACGTCACCCCACGTCAGCAAAAATTGGCAGTGTCCACTCCATTCTGACCAATTTTGATGTTGTGAGTTCAATTTTAACATCTGAAGCATAAAACAACTCCTAAAAGGTGAAATTCAAGTTTTCTTCAATATGGTAGCTTTAATTTTAAATAATGTTAAGGGATGACGATGAAAGGGCACAATTAGACAAACAATGGGCTACCATTCAAAATATACAGGATAAAATTGATGACTAAAATGAACAACTTGATGAAATACGTTGAATTGATTGATTCATATGTGGTCCTAACTATGCTGCTTATGGATTATTTGATGAGTATTGAGAAATCCAATTGATTTTACAATATAGAAAGAAAGCCTTAGAAGAATGCAAGAACGAATATTAAATTCAACAAGCTAACAAGAAGTTAAGGAGAAAGAGCACAAAGAATTCCAAGAAGTTGAGGAGAAAGAGCTCAAAGAATTCCAAGTATGGAAAGAAGAACATCTCTTTCATTTGAAAGACGAGTTGGAAACAATAAAAGGTATTGAACACATAAAAGCACAAAGTCTCAAAAAGTTGAGCCAACAACAAGAGCAGCTTCAATCTAACAAGAAGGTTGAGCTTGTTTGAAGATGACTCTGAAGAAGAACAACTAGATGATCAAGTTGAACAAGGGAAGTGCCATGACAAATCTGATTTTGAAGAATCAACCAAAGCTTGCATTGATGAGTCTTTACCTATTAAAGAGCTCATTCTAAAGGAAGAAGATGAAGTTACTCAAGTCATGGAAACTTCAATAGAGATTGAAGAATTTCAAGCTTTTCCTAATAATTTGCAAAGCCATTTGATTGTGATTGACGTTCAGATAATTTCATGAATATAAAGGAAAACTCAAAATTCTCCATCTCAATATTGATGCCGTCTTTGAAGAAAACGAGATCATGTGTTCTCACTTGGTTTTTGTTACTCCTACACTTCAAAACTTGTGGTTGAGTTTTTATCAACCAGGAGAGGATAATGCAATATGAAAAGATAAGGATTCTAATACAATTTGGGAATCTCGTTTATTACAGAAATAGGAAATTTAGAATTTAATTATTTAGGAAATTTATTATTTTTAGATATTATTATTATAATTTCCCAGTTTATGTTATTTAATATCCCTAGTTAATTAGGATGTTTATTCCTAATTTGATTAGGATTGGAATTTTTGTCTATTCCTAATTAGTCAAGTTTTCTATTCCTATTTTGATTAGACTTTAGAGTTAGGATTTCTATTCCTACTTTGATTAAGTTTGTATGCTCTATTAAAATGGCTAATTTCTATTGTTTTTGGTAGCTTTTGATTATGATGATTATTTGAGATTAAATTTAAGAATGAGCTCTCATTTTGTTCAAGGATTTGTTCCTTGTTCCCTTCTTGTTCTACATCAATTGCTATCAAAGCTTTAAAATCCACCCTGCGAACTAAACCCACCAATTCGTAAATAGCCACTGCTACCTCCAATTTCCCACTTTTTTGTTTATTGACCTACAGCAGCAACTTCACCTCATCCATCGACAAACATTTGACTGTCCTTCACCCTTGCTTACATAAGGGATCCACTCACTGGCTTGAGATGACCTCATTGCAGCAAGTCCAGTTGCAGAAAGAGACTTGCAACCAAAAATCCTACCGGTCAAGTCACTATCTGACCCGAATCCAATCAGATCTCTACATCATGCCACATCAGAAAATATTGGCAATGTCCAACCTGACCAATTTCAATGTTGTGAGTTTGATTTTAATATTTGTTTTGGCATAAAACAACTCCTAAGAGGAGAATTCAAGTTTTCTTCAATATGGTATCTTTAATTTGATATAATGTTGTCGGAGGGTAAATTATATCATTTGTCTCCCAACTTTACCATAGTTTCATGTTCGTCCCTCAACGTCAACTTGTTACCGAAAAAATCACTCAACTTTAAAATATGCTCATAAAAAATCCCTCTAACCAGAATCTGTCCAAAGCTCCGGCAAGATGCAAATGTGGCATGCCTATGTGTCAATTACTTCAAGAAGAAAATGAAAAATAATGTCTCCTAAGCTTATTAAGCAGTTTCTCTCTCCTTCATGCAAGACACTACCTAAAGTTTCTTTCCCCCAAATGAAAAATAATGCCATCTTCTCAATTCCCTCTTCAAGACCTTCAAAATCAACAACAGCAACAGATTCAGATTTCTTCTTCCGATCCCTCTTCTTCCTCCAATGGTGATTTCCTTCATGAAACGCTTTCCACACTCCCTTCCAGTTCTTGGACAGACCTTAAGTCTCATTGGGATCTTAACCCCATCACAAGCCTCAACATACTCATCAATAATTCCTTTGCCAAACCCAGAGATTTATATGATGAAATGCCACTTTCTATTCCTATGAAATGTGTGCTTCCATAACTTTGACGAGTCTGTGAATTTGGCCTCCAGGCTCAGACATCAGCAGATTAGTGTTAAGTTCTAGAACAGAAGAAAACTACCTCCCAATGACGCGACACCAATGGCATTCAAATGAACAAAGGATTTCTTTCGAAAGATCGATAATGTTTCTTAGAGAAGCAAAAGAGAAAAGGAATACATTTAGAGAATAGAAAGAGTGCAGAATGTGGGTAGGTGGAATCAAGATGAAAGTTGTGGGGGAGAGAGAAACTATAGGTAGTGTCGTGCATGAAGGAGAGATGAAATGCTTAATAAGCTTAGGTGGCATTATTTTTCCTTTTTTTATTAAAGTAATTGATACATAGGCATGTCACGTTTGCATTTCGCCAGAGCTTTGGAAGGATTCCGGCTGGAGGGATTTTTCATGAGCATATTTTAAAGTTGAATGATTTTTTGGTAACAAATTGAAGTTGAGGGACGAACATGAAACCATGGTAAAGTTGGGAGACGAATGATATAGTTTACCTTGTTGTGGGATGAAGATGAAAGGGCACAATTAGACAAACAATGGGCTACCATTCAAAGTATACAAGCAGAAATTGATGATTACAATGAACAGCTTGATGAAATATGTTATTTGATTGATTTATATGGTGGTCCTTATGGTTTATTTGATGAGTATCGAGGAATCCAATTGATTTTACATTATAGAAAGAAAGCCTTGGAAGAATATAAGAATGAATATCAAATTGAACAAGCTCAACAAGAAGTTAAGGAGAAAGAGCTCAAAGAGTTCCAAGTATGGAAGAAGCACATGTCTTTCATTTGAGAGACAAGGTTAAAACAATAAAAACAATTGAACAAATAAAAGCACGAAGTCTTGAAAAGCTAAGCCAACAACAAGAGTAGCTGGAATCTAACAAGAAGATTGAGCTTGGATTTGAAGATGACTTTGAGGAAGAACAACTTGATGATCAAGTTGAGCACGAAAAGTGCCACGACAAACCTGATTTTGAAGAATTGACCAAAGCTTGCATTGATGAGTCTTTACCTATTGCAGAGCTCATTCTAAGGGAAGAAGAAGATGAAGTTACTCAAGTCATGGAAACTTGAATAGATATTGAAGAATTTCAAGTTTTTCCTAGTAATTCGCCAAGCCATTTGATTGTACTATTTTTCATAGGTTCGGATATTTCACGAATATAAAGGAAAACTCAAATTCTCCATCTCAACATTGATGCCGTTTTTGAAGAAAAAGAGACCGTGCTTCAAAACTTGTGGTCGAGTTTTTGTCAACTAGGAGAGAATAATGCAGTGTGAGAAGATAAAGATTCTAATACAATTTAGGAATCTCATTTATCATAGAATTAGGAAATCTAAAATTTAATTATTTCGGCAGTTTATTATTTTAGATACTATTATTAGCAATGTCCTAGTTTGTGTTATTTGCTATTCTTAGCTAATTTGGATATTTATTTCTAATTGATTATGATTGGGATTTTTGCATGTTCCTAATTAGTTAGATCTTCTACTCCTATTTTGATTAGAGTTAGTATTTTTATTCCTTCAATCAATAGTTCTAATTTCTATTGTTTTTGGTAGCCTTTAGTTATGATAATTATTTGAGAATAAATTTTGAGAATTGGTTCTCTTGTTGTTCAAGGATTTGATCATTGTTCCCTTCTTGTTCTACATCGCTCAACTTCTACAAATTGTGGCAAATACCACTTTCATACTATAACGCACCAAATTTACTAATCCCAAAGTCTCTTAAAAATATCCACAATTGAGAAATTGCCAAGGGGCTACATTCAGGAGTAAGAATTCTCATTAGCAATTATGTACTACATGTTTCAAAAATCAGGGAAAAAGGTTCTTAGTCCAAAGAAGAAAAAAATTATTACATTTGATATGAGAATACATATCAATTACAAGCACAAAAACATTTGGGAGTTGAATTTATAAATTCATACTAGATTCAACCAATTTAGCTCCTCAGTCAAAGAGTGCAGAAATCTACACAAAGAAAAAAGAAGTTTGAATAAAATTTTCAAATATAACCGCAATTGCTTCTCAAAAGAGACCAACTGATAGTTTTCACAACCTTGCAGTTATGCAAAGGGTTGAAACAAATAAACATAGCATAATACTGTAGGGAATCAGCATACCACTTCAAAGGTCATGAAAAGCCACACACATAATAATGTGATAAAACATGATTCAATATTCCCGTGATAATTATTACAAATCCATAGTTGAGATTATTTTTCCAATTCTTTGGTGAAGGATGTCTTGCGTTTTTTACCTTTTTATCTTTAAAATGCTTGCAAACTTCAAATTCAACAGAAACCACATGGTTTAATCTTTTATCTAATATATGAGAGATTGTTTTATTAGTTCTTTAATAGGTCCAACAGGAAAATATGACAACTCAACCAAGTGAAAATGGGCCAGCCAATTTGTTTTTTTAACACTCCTAGACAAACCCAATGGCAAACTGCCAACATATTTAACCTAGCTTAAAAGAATTTGCTTAACAGAATCCCTAATATTTTCATCCCCATATTATTCTGTAGTATCTATTCAACTTAATCCTTATTATGTGCACATAAAAGGTATCTTCATACTGGAACTCTTTTAAGATATCTAATTGTCATTGAAGTATGAAGCTGAAATGGCATCAAACAATTTGTGGTCACTAAAGAATATGAAATGAAAATGCATTTACATAAAATTTTCTATATCTGCAATTCCCCAGCTACACATGTCATTCTATCACAAAGTAATATGCTGATGCTTTTACTGGCAAAGCTGGTAAATCATAACTCACGTTATTATGATCCATTAATGTCAGTTTAGAAACGCTTCATTAAACTAGAGAACTTCAGAAAATATTTTCCCTTAATGCACAAATAGGACTTATCTATCTAGCTAGCAAAATCTTGCTAGCATTCTTAAGCTAATTATATGTGATTAAGACTGTCACAGCTAAGTCAACAAGTATGCATGACAGGAAAGGAAGGAAAACCACAACTGTAGTTTGTGATAATGTTTAGATCTAATTACATGTCACCTAATTAAGTTAAAAAAAATTCCAAAGCAGGCATTTTGACTATCAATCGAGTATTTGAGCACCAAGCTTACGGATGATAAACGGCAGAGAGTAGTTGCATTCACAAAAATAACATCCAGTAATTTTCCAACTACAGTTCAACGTATAGAAACCAAATGCTTTCTCTTCAAATTAGCAAGCTCCCCCTTCTGCTGCTGCCATATGAAGAAAGTGCCTAAAATAACACTAACAGAATCATCAAGCAAAAGCAAGAAAAGGAAGTCTTTTTTCTCTTTATTATCCCTCCATAAGGAGGCAAAGCAGTTTGAGGACAGCTACAGAACCAAGAAAGAATCAAGCTGAAATATGTATAACAGGTATTAATTTTCTGCAAATCCAGAATTCTAACAGTAATGAGGGGACGATTGAAATAGGATATTATCACAATCCTGTAATAAGATTAGAGCTTTATTGATACCATTAGAAACAAAGCATGATGCACTATACAATAAGAAGGGCCAATAAGCTACAAGAAGTTAAGTAAGCCCCAATGACACAATAATAGTACAAATACATAAGCAACTAAAACCCATTACAACTAAGAGAATAAACAAACTAGACCACCCATATTCTTGCAACAACAGCAAAATAAATAAAACTTGAAAGAACAAATTAACTGCAACCTATTAGAAAGTTAAAAGGGCAACACCCTCCCACCACCAAAAAAAAAAAAAAAAGGACTCCATATGTCCCATGTTTTCTCATAGAACCCTAAAAAAATCAAACCTTTCAATTACTAATATTGAGGATCATCAAAACCATGTTAGCTTCAATTATAATATATTCTGAAAAAGATAACAAAAAAATAAATTTAAAAAAAAAAGCAACAGGAAGCAACGCGTACCTGCTGGCTGCTGAAGCAGTGTTCTGTGAGGAAATGGAAAAAAAATAAATAAATAAATAAAAAGAGCTGCTTTAGAAAACAAATTGAGGAAACCCTTGATTTGTTTTCTTTTCTTTTGATGCCAAAATATAAAATCTAACCCATTTCTATATTTTCTGCTACTGTCGCGTAGACGGAGAGGTCGAGGGCCACTTGTGGCCCCTTCCAATGCTAAGTTGACTTTACTGTGACCTAGACGTTGTGACAAAGCACTACCAAAGCGCACTTGTAATGTGGCGTCGCTCTTAGCAGTGGACAACTGGTCTTTTCGCTGAGCTGTTACGTAAGTAGCAGCAGTCACCTAGTCCAAGTGGGTCCCATTTTGTTTGACATTTGGAAGGTACAGCTTAGCCGCTCTTGCCCTTATATGCTAAGTTTCTTTATTACCTAAAAATGAAATTCATTTTATTTTCTTTAAATTCAAATTTCTATTATTTTATTTAAAG